>JAEIIU010044878.1:0-85215 GCA_018874675.1 Drosophila baimaii | reverse complement strand
GATCCGCCTCCATTTCTGTATTTTTTTCTTTTTATTTTCCTCCTCTGTTTCACAACATTTTTTGTTATTTTAATTTAACGATCTCTTAAAAGTGCAATAGAGCCAAAAAGCTTGACCAATGTAATGTCAATGATGTCATAATATCGGGCTTGGGGATCCCTTGGACAAATCGGAGGACGCTGGCTGTCTACCCTCGTCGAGGCTGGGAGCATGTCTTGCAGTTTGTCAGTTGAGCATGACCGACTGATCTAATTAGGATATTATGTCAGAGGATCTGGAATAACTCTTCTTGAGGGGGGAGTCTGTATAGGGAAAGGAATGCTTAAAGTGCAAAAAAGGGGATGGAAAGTGAGGCAAGAAGAGGCAGCAAATGTTTGTGATTTAAAAGATATATTTAAAGCAGTTTTAGATACATTTGGAAGTTATCTAAGCAAGCAAAATACTTATGAGAAAACGTATTTAAGTTTTTAAAGCTGTATTATTTTAAATGCATTTTTAAACAATTTATTTTAAAGCAAAGTCTGGCCAAGGGATTCATAGTGAAACCTTGCACAACATTAATTATTTTCCTTACCTTCGCTTGCATTTATATTTAAGTTCCCCATAACGAATTATGATCTACTTACGGATAACTTCCTTCAAACATCTCAATAAAAAGTTGGAGGCTCTCTCTCCCTCTGCCAGTGGAATTATGTCAAAAGCTGTGTCCCATATTCAGTAGAGAGGGATCTCCTCTCTCCACTTGGATATCTTATCTTTCCGGGGGTTTCGGATCCTCGTGTAAATTGTCACCGTCCAACAACCACTAGCTCAATGTAATCGCCTTGCGAGAGGTCTCTGTCTCCGTCTCAATTCCCCTGAAATTCCAGCTAAATACCCGCGAGTCCGATAAGATTTTTCCGCCTTACACATATGGATGTGTATATAAAAGGGTTCCCAGATCCCAGCGGCAGCTCCCAATCTCAATCGCAGGGACCATTTCCAATTCCATTTCCATTTCGATTCCCATCTGGTGCTCACATTTGACATTTAGAGGCGAGCATATTTCTCTCAAGTCTATGCCGCATGCTCCGCCAAATTGGTATTAAATTACTCACTTTGGTGATAATCGAAATGGACACGACACGATTACGGCCGCAACACGCCGAGAGATCGGGGAGCTCAGGTGGGCAGGGACAGGGCAGGCAGACAGGGGGCTTATCTCCATGGCCTGGTGGTGGTGGGATCCCAAACTGTGAACCAGTTCTTTGGACTGGCGAGATCATAAAGAAAGTAAAAATATTGAGACGCAGACAAGTTGAAAATGCCACCACATCACATTTTGAGCGTTTTCAAAACGATCGATTCCGACGATAAGACAGCGGACACCAAGGGGTCTCCAAGCTCCAAGACCACCGATTCCATCTGCCGCTGGGAGCCATGGAAGCAGCAACAACTTTATTAAGAAGAGAGAACTCAGTTTAAAAATACCTTTTATTTAAGTTTAATATATTATCAAGGCCCAAGAAGGTCCTTTTCCTATGAAAACATTTTAAAATTTGTTACCAAAACTAAATAAAATTATTAAAAGAATATTTTAGACATATTGTACTATTTAAAAATAAAAATTTATTGCTTTATCTTGATGTTAAGCCCCTTGAAGGTGCAGTTCCAATCCCAACATGTGCCAAATTGGGCAACTAACTGACTAATCTCGGGCATAAACAGTTGGCTTGGAACAAGTGTTATTATTTCTCTAAATGCTTGGGATCAAAACAATTCAACTGTCAAATGGAATTGGCCAGGATGGTAGACAGGCAGGCACACACAGAGAGAGCCAGAATCAGGGGAAAAACGGAAATCCTATTTGCATTTCAAACATTGCAATCCAGGGACTATTAAAAACAAATATTTGTGGGCACCACAATAAAACCAAAAAAGAAGACTTAGTGAGTTCTTATTTAAGGGGTAGACTTGGAGATACTCATTGGTTGGAGGATTTTTTAAACTATTATTATATTTACAGATATAAAGGGAAACACTTTTAATGAGTTAAGATAGGAATATTTATACCTTTAGATTATATATTGAATTTATAAAATGTACCTTAAAAAGTAAAGTAAAGAAAATATTCATTTTTATTTTATGGTTTGCCTTACAATTTAATTAATGAAACCCTAACAAACAATAATTTTTAAGGATATGATACAATTATTATCTATTATTATCTCTTCATTATTTTTCATTAATAAATAATACATAAATATTATTTACCCTTTTTTATAACCAAATTTATATATTCTGTGTGTTATTTTCTTCCTGAAAAATATATATTTTGATATTATTAGTAGAAACCCAATATACCCATCGCCCTGTGATGGATATCAAAAAAAGGATCAAGGCGCGAACACAAAGTGAACATATGTATTAGACGGTGGCAAGGACACCCCTTTTGGCTGCCTAATCCTCTCTGTCGAATGGTACCCTCATCGCCCTTCTCCCTGAAATTCCTCTCCTTTTTTTTTGGCCCTGCCCGCACACGGCACACACAGCGCACAGTGGACACCCGGAATGGAATCCGAGCTCCGAACTATCCCTGGCAGCGTTTCCGCCTTGACAATTTGTACAATTGTCGCTCAATTTATGTGTACAAAGGAGGGGTGGGGTGGAGTGGGGTGGAGTGGAGTGAGTAGTAGGAGTAAGAGGCGGAGGCCAGGGGCAGGAGCAAACGAACAACTTCCGATTACAACTTCATTTGTAAATGTTTCCTTCGAACCATTTTTATCCTGGCGCAAATACACAATGCCTTTTGGCACACGTTTGGGCGAGGGTGCGAGTTCGAGCACAAATGCACTTAAAAAAAATATAAACAATATTTAAAATCATTTCTTAATGGAGATATTTGCATATTTATATACAATTTGTAATAATAATAATATAAATATTAAAATGATAAAAGTTGCAGCAAAGAGTGCACTTAAAATTCCCAAGTACTAATTCGTTGACAGGCTTATATACAATTTTTTAATACTTCCTGAAACTAAAACATTGTTTTGAAACGTAGAAAATGTTAATATAAAGTTTTCACACTTAGTAAATATTATAAATTTTATACTAAAATAGGGGCAATTTTTTTTGAGTGCATTAAAGCAGTCACTGAGCTCAACCCCCATCTGTCAACTTCAATAAAGTGTCGAATGGGAGGTTGATCGTCACCAGAACTAGTTGTCGTGATGATTTCTTTTTTATATGCACTATATATGTTTATATTATTTGTTTCTGTTACTGTTTTTATATTGCCGGCTGCTGTGCAGGGACGCAACTCGCGGTGGGTGGTGCGACCTTGTGGGCGTGGGTGGTGGGGGTGGTGACGCAAATTAAGCCTCTGGTGAATTTGGATCCCTCAGATTTAACAGGCTGCCCTTTGAAGGCTGCTAATCACTTTAACATACATTTGCATTGCATTTACACGCACTTTGACCCTCATTAATGCGCCGCCTAATAGCCCCAGGGGCAAGTCCTTTTTCCAAGGGGTATCCTTCGGTTCGAAATGGGCTGACAAGAGGTGTGGCAGTTGTGTAATAACTTTATTATCCATGAATATTTGTTTAACAACTTTTTATCTTTTTCTTTGGTAGTGGGTTTAATGAAGGGAAAAGGTTAAGGTTAAGATTTTTTTTGACTTCGAAATTATAGGAAATAAATAGCAGGACTATTTTTATTTTATATTTCAGAAGTGCTAACCTCTAAGCAAATAGTTTCTACTAAAATAACTTAAGTACTTCCGACCTAAGGATTTTTTTACTAACAATAAGGCATGGTCCTTCTTCTATTTTCTTTTTTAGGTTTCTTTTTATAACTTTCAGTGCGAAGTTTTCTAGAAACTTGTGAAATTTCGCGCTTTCTGCGCGTTCAAACAGCAAAAAGGTTAAAGTATTCCCATTATTTTCCGGACTGAGACAACATTTTAGGATCTCACCAGCAGCAGCTGCCTTCCCGCATGCCTCCCTCCGCTCTTGTCTTGTCTATTCTTTGCCATATATTTCCTTGGGCTGTTTTTGTTGCAATTTCTGCCTTAGATGCGGGCGGCACCAAGAGTGGAAAATACTGCTGCCGAAATTTCATCTTTGAATTGTTTTTTTGCGCCAAAAACTTTTGTTTACTTGGCAAATAGAGAAGACTCCAAGCACGCCCCCGACCCTCTCTCTCTGTTTCTCTATATTTATAAAGCTATAGACAAAGTTTTATGGTGACTGCCAAAATCTAAGCGACTGTTTAGTTGCTTACCGCCCAATTTTCCCCCCATTTGCCCCCTTGAAGGTTTTGTTGCATAAAAGTTTTTGTTATGCTCTCCTTCCTCACTGTCATCGTTGTTAAATTTCCTGTTGTTGTTTCTGCAAGTCTTTCCCCATTTTTTTTTCACAGTCGAACTCACCGAAATTTGTCACGTTTGTTATTTTTGCGAGACGACGAGAGTTTCGGTCGTATTTACTCAACTGATTTTGATAACATTCGTGTAACATGGCCAGCATTTAATAGGGAGTTGGTTGGTGGAAAGAAAACAGTACCTAAACAGATTTGACATGCCATGTTTTCAATATCTTTCAAGAGTATTATAAAAAATTATATTAAAATAAAATATAATACATTTAAGGTAACTCTGATTATTTTTACGAAAGAAGATAGGACTTACAAATGATCGTATAAAGAAAATAATGTATTTTATTGACTTATAAATATTGAATTCCTCCATTTATTTTGTAAGTTGTTTTATTCCTTAAATTGTAATAAATATTGGTTAGTTTTGATTATATTTAACACTATCTTCATATATGGATAACCCATTTCTAATAATATATCTTTGAAAAGGCTTTTTAAAATTAATTAATTTTTTAGATTAGTGTTATACATTTAAAAACCAATAATTGCTTTATAAATCAATCTTTTAAATATAAACAATTAATAATAATGAATATAGAGTCAAATAAATAATTTTGAAAACTAGTATGCAGTTTTTATAATTTTGTTCTTACATTTTTAACTTGAAGAGGCAGAACCTCCTTGCTCCACGGTTTCGCCAAACAAATCCTTGCTCCAAGGGCCACGCCCTTTTTGGCCATTGCGCCCATAAATCGCCGACATGAGCATTTTGTCCTTTATAAAGTCTAATCCGCATTTATTTTATGCTCGGCTACAAATCGTCGCTTTAATAGTGTCACCATGAGTTATTGGAGCAGATCCTCCGTAACTCGGCTCGGCCGCCCGCTCACTTGGCATTCGGTTCCCCCCTACCTCCTACCCCCCTTCCAGATGCTCCCTGGAAGCTGCCCCAACAAATAACAAAAATAAATGCATGCATTAGTTAATGTCCAGTCGTTGTCGCTGTCCCTGTCTCTGCCCCCCTGCTCTCGCTCTCTCTCTCTGCCTGTCTCTTTTGGCGTCCCTGCTCCGTCCGTCTCTTGCCACACGGAGGCAACGGATCGCAGCAGGATGCAGTTTATAAGCGGACCGAATCGAGCATCCAGTTGCTCCGGACCTCGGTCCACTTGATCCGTGCATGGGGAGAAAATATAGTAAAGAAATAATAATAGAAATAATAATTAAATAAATACTTTTAATATAAGAACATACTATATATGTGTGCGATTCATTTTATATCATTAAACAACTAAATATATATTATTTAATATACATTTTCTGTTGGTAAATATTTTGCACAGTGCATTGCCTTTGGTGTTGCTCTGGATGTTACTGTTTTTGTTGTCGTCGAAGGCGGCGGCGTCGCTTAAGCCAATTCAAAACGGTGGCCGCTGATCCGATCCCCCTGGCTTGCGTCCAGCTTCGATTCCAGATGCCCCAGCTTCCAGCTCTTGTGGTTCCCGGTCCCGGGTCCTCAGCTCACGCTTCCAGTCCTCATATACCAGATCCTCACTTCGCGTATTACATTTCGCGCTCGATAAATCTCCGCTGCCTGCCGCCCCGACACATATTTCATATCAACGCAGATAGTACCGCGAACAGTGGAGCAAAAATAGTTGTCAACATAACATAAGTGGGAAAAAATATATATCAACTTAGTTAAAATAATTTTAGTTTTACCTTCATTTAATAAATTATAATATAACATTTATGTAATTAAATAATATTTGCAGGCTTTATAAAAAACTGTCTATAAAGATTCAATTTGTATATAATTCTTAAAAAAGTTTTCACTAGTCTTCTCTATAGCGAATCACATTTCAAATGGCTGAAGATGATATCCTTACTGCACGTTTTGAAGCTATTTTTTGGAAACAATATCGACCTATATACATACATGATACTTTAGAGAAAAAGGCGTGGGATATATCCATACTTAAAAAATAGCTATATAAGAAAACACTCTCTTAACTTTGAAACTAGAAGCGAAAATGCTTAAAATCTTGTAATATAAAATTGTTTGGGCTAAATAGTCTTCATAAATTGTTACTAATATAAGTAAAGGAAAACCCTTTCATTTAAATGTAGTAAGTTTTTGGACCTAACCTGGATGGAATTTGTTTAATATTTAATAAAAAACCCATTCTTCGCTGTCTCTTTAAATGAAAAACAATTCCCTTCTAAAAACTAATGTCTACGTTAAGTGTATCCAACAATCTTAATTTTAATTTACATAAAAATGGGAATAGGTATTGCCAAATGTTAAGTGTATACAGAAAACTTAATTTTAATTTACGTAAAAATGGGAATAAGTAGTTTTTGCACTTTACACCACTGTGCGTAGGAAGGTCGCGCGGTTGCGCATCATAAAGCAAATTTCATTTTGAATTATTTTCTTATATTTTCTTTACTTACTTATTGCTGCGATTCGGTTTTTTATTTCTTATTTTTTTTATTTTTTTGCTCGGTTTGCCCTCTTGTTGTTGAGACGTATTGTGCTCGGCGGAATGAGAGTGTTCTGTGCGGCAGAAAGGGTGTTAATGATGATCATCATTGCGCTCATCATCATAAGCATTATCATTGGAGATGATATATCAAGAAAATATTAAATAATGTATAGGCAAAAAATAAGTAAAATTGTTTTAATTTTTGATATTATTTATAGTTGAAAATTATTAGTAAAAGCATCCTTGAGGGAGAAGCTAAACAAATAATAATACAAAAACTGTAAGATTCTTCTTAAAGGGTTTAATAGTAAGAATATAAATAGAAGAATATTATTACAGCTAAAATAAATAAATAATAAATTGTATTAAGTAATAAACAGATAGCAAAATATTAATATCTTTTTAGCCATCCCTAATCACCATCACCAACACAGTTAGCAGTGAAACGAGTATCTGTGTGTCAGCTGCCCATTGATGGCGTTGAATGTACCAACCTCAAGATGTTCTTAAGTAAAATTTAGGAGCTTTTCGGTGTCCTGTCGCCGCACTTTAGGTTGATTTGCTGTGGCGAGTATAATTCATTTGGACCGGGAATGGAATCGGGATCGGGAGAATAGCTCGGCGGGGCGATTGCAATAACTTGGGGATTTCAATATGCAGATATATACAGATGTATGTATATCTATATATGTACATATGCATATAGTATGTACGCACAAGACGTCGGCATTCAGGTCTTGGAAATTGTCATAATTTATGAAATTAAACCATGAAAATATTTACTCATCTGCAGCACGAGTCGCTGTTGCTCATTAAAATTGCTAGTATGGCTACACCTAAAGAAAAACAAGGAATCTCTTTGTAATTATAATTACAGTGCCTCTACGAAGCATAAATAATATATTTAATAAATAAAAATTATAATATATTCAAAGCAAAAATAATTTATAAAAATAAAGCCATAGGAATATGCTAGCGTAAAGTTCGTAAAACTACATTTTTTTGAGAATCAATTGTGTGGCAGCCTCTTAAGTACATATATTTATTTATTTACTTTATAAATGTACAGAATTTTACAAATTAAGTCATCCGTAACTTTATTGTTATATTGGTATTAATATAAAAATTACATTCATTATTATTATTTTCCATCTAAAGAGTTTTTAGACGCTTAAACCAATGGCTATTTCTGATTGCCAAAAGATTGGCCAAATATGTTCAAAAATCTACTAATTCTAGTTTTCCATACAATTTACTTTTAAAACTTGCCAATTTGAATACCCATTTTCTTGCCGTGTAAAACCAAAGTCAAAACAAATGCTGCTGCTGACAATGATGTTGCTGTAGGTGGTTTTCTGTCGCTGCCGTTGTGGAAATGTTGCAACCACCCGAAAGTGGCTAATAAAGCAAATCTTGTTGACAATGCCCAAGGCGGCGGCAGACTGGAGAACTTTGCAGCCTCCCTTTTCGCTTCGCTGTTCTGTTTTTGGTTAAGCTCTACATGGAAATTTCGCCAATTAACACCTTTTAGCATGTTGGCCAAAGACAACGACAGCAGCAGCAGCAGCCGCAGCAGCAACAGGAGGAGGCGACAACAACAGCAGCATCATCGAATGCGTTAATTAAAATTATACCAAAAGCGGCAACAGCAGCAGCTGAAGTCAAATCCAAAGAAGCAGCAACATCACATAAAAAAAAAAATAAGAATGAGAAATGAGAATGAGAGGCACCTCGCGGTGCACACTGACTTTTTTTTTACTGTCGCTCAGCTATTAATATATATAAAATACGGCAAAAATACGATTAGCCAAGTGTGCGCTGGGCTGGCCCAGAGCTCGGCAACATGTTGCTCCGGCCGGGGCGCATAGTAAATATTGACAAGCAGGCAATGGGCAACATCCAGCGAGAGAGCCGCAGCAACATGAATATCGCACCTTGTAAACTCATTTGCGCGTACGTGTTGAAACAAATGTTTGCGGGGGGTAAGGTGAAATAAACAAAACAAAAAACAAAAAAAAATAAACAAAAAATTGCCATCCAGCATCCAAAAACAACAGGAACTGCAACGGGCAGCGACTGCACTTCGAGATTGTCGCGTGATTGCAGCGTGCAACATCACGAGACCCAATCAGAATATATTTTAAATGTAATTTACGAAAGAAAGTTGCTAAATAAATTAATTCTAATTAAGAATACATTAAATGGTTTATTATTTAAATTATTAGAAGTTAACAAATCATTTCTTTATTTTATTTAAATACTTTCCTCGCGGTTCCGCTCTCTTAAACCCCTAAAGCTCATTGGTATTCGTTGCTTTTAAGTCCCAAAACCTATAATTACAAATAAGTATCCATTAGCAAGTAATTTTTTAGTAATTTTCAGACAAAAACCAAATAATTACCAAGAAACCTGTTAGGGGAAGACTTCGGAACTTAAAGGTAGCTCTTGGGTGTAGCGGTCACGCCCTCATCCTTAACGGCATAAACAACGGCGCGCCGTCCCTGCAGCAACAAATGTTGCATTGGCAATTGCCATAAGTCAGACACAGCAGCAACTGCAGCAGCAGCAGCCACTGCAACTGCAACGCAGTAGCAACATGGCCACGCCACAGGAGTGAATTTCATTGCATGCCGTTTATGTGCGGCCTAATGGGGCTGTTGTTGTTGTTGTTGTTGTTGTTGTTGTTGTATTGGTGATGGGAAGCCACCAGCAACACGTCCATCTTCATCAGGGGCAGCAACGCGGCTTCCTCCTTCCCATATTGCCCAGCTGGCTACCTTAGTGGAGTTTTAAAGAAAACTCTAATAAAATAAGAGATTAACATTAAAAAAAAAGAAATAAAAACTAACTAATGAATTAATAATAATTTACTTTCTTAACATCTACCTGGAAATTTATAATAAATTTATAACAATAATAATATGGTGGAGGCAAAACCCACATGTCTACATAGTAGCAATTTCTCTTTAGTTATAATTATTCAAGTGAAATATAATTATAATTATTATTATTATACAGAATTTATAATATTAAAATCTACCTAAAGCTCATATTAAATTATTTAAAAAAAGACCTCTAAAATAAACATACTTTACATACTTTATAGCGCCTGCATTCAGGTTATATCTAGAGATAAACTAATATTTCTCTGGCGTCCTTAATACTCAACCGATTGGCTTAAAATTAAATAGTTAGAAAGAAATTATAAAATATTATAATTCAATAAAAAATATATATATAATTAATATATTTCGATGCATAAATAACCTCTTAATCTATGAATTCCGGATATGATAAAAATCCACTGCTTCACTTGGCGTTTATCTGGGGTTTTTTCGGCACCATGACACCAGCAGAGCAGCCCAGAAAAAGGGGGCTTTTTTCGCCCCCTTTTAAACCCTGTCCACCCCTCTCGCCTTTATGCAAATTCGCTGCTGCTGCTGCTGCTGCTGATGCTGATGCTGCTGCGTGTCAATGCAAACTTTGCTGACTTGCATGCGAATGTTGCTTGCACAAACATTGAGGTTGAGGTGTACTGCCAAAGTTGTCGTCATAGGAGGACGTTGCAGCAAAAGGAGGAGTCGCCAGTCGCTGGACTTGTCTTCTGCTGCAACACTGACAAAAAATAATAAATAATATCTAATAAAATAGTTTTTACAACAAATATAAAAGAGAGAAGGCAATATAGAAGTAACTTTTCTTTACAATAATGAACTATGAAATTATTCGGAGATCTGCTGAAAAATATTTTACGGAGCTTTGTAGGTTAATGAAGTCAGTCTAAAAATTTCTAATAAATAAGCATTTTTAAGAAACTTTCTGAAGAATTAATGGACAGATTCATATAGATGATATTTCATTATTTTATCACATTTTAATTTCACATATATTTCATTAAATTTCACCTTAGTTTTGTAATAGTTTTCTCCAGTGCACTGCCACTGCTGCTGTTTGTGTTGCAGCTCCAGGAGCAACCACCGCCTGGCTTGTTGGCCCGGCGACCACAGCTGGGTGTCCTGTGCGCGCACAGTCGAGTCGAGTTAAGCAAACTCGGTGGCCACCGGTGGACAGGACAGGCAAATGGCAATGGCAATGGCAAAGGCGAAGGGCATGGGGGATTCAGGGACTCGCACTGACTCGCCTCAACGTCGCGCCAATGGCAATTGGACGGGACTTGGCCTCGGAATCAACCAAAACGATTGAACAGGAGCTCCTTGCATATCAGTGTTGAGTATCAGATATAAATGGATAAAAGATAAAGTTAATCAAATAATTAATTGGGATCTTTTAAATAAGAAATTACATTTGAATTACAAAAATATTTGCTAGATAAAGGTGTTAAAAAATAGGAGAAAAAATTAATTCTATAATAAAAAGTTCCATATTCAGGGTTTAAGTTATACTATTTAACTCCCAAAACCTATTTAAGATCCCTAAATCAATCTTTTTATAGTTTTTATTACCAAATATGTACATAGAATATTTTCCAGTAAAAAAAAACTGCTATCTTAATGTCTAACTTAAATATCTGTCTTATAATTTCGTTTCTCTTCCTGTTTAAATTATATTAACCAACTCCTATTAAAATTAACCTCCTCCCTTGGCTAAAAATAAACCAAATAGCCATCTCAAAGGTGCGTAAGTTGTCGATTCCTCAACTGCCTCTCGATTCCTCTCCACCCTTATGCCAGTTGGTGTTACATTTTTACGTGCTCCAACGCCCAATGATGATGGTACACACAGCACTGGATAATGGGAGGCCGAAGAAGAGGCAGGGAAAGCAGCAAGAGGAGGAGCAGGAGTTGACCAGCGGCCAACGCCTACGCAGGCAGTCCGATTCGGATGCGGATTCCGATTCGGATTCAAAAAGAGTCAGGCAGTTGGCGGGCAACGCAGCATGATGAATGTCCCATTCCCATTCCCGGGACTCCTAGGTGAGAGAAGCGTTCTTCGTACGTGCCTGGATTCAGGGGGGCAGAGGTGTGGCTTAAGGGGGTGACAGGAATTTATTTTAAATAAATAGATTAGATAGAAAATTAAATAACAAATTTTCAAATAAATAAATTTAAGATACAAAAATTATTAATAGAGAAGAATGTACTTGTTTATATTTTATGTATTAATCGAGATAGCGTGTATCGATTTTAAATGTATATAAAATCTTCATTTTATGATCTCACCTACTTACTTACTTTGACATTTCAAAGCTCTAGATTGTTATTCATACATTCTTTATTGTAATGAATATTATTATTAGATTTTGCATTACAATTTTAAAGAAAATACTCACAAAGTTAAGCAAAGAATATTGAGTTTAAATAAAAACATAAGATCCCTCAAAAGATTTTTCGTAAAAAACATTGCCTTTGCCAAAAAAAATGTTTTTTACTCAAGAAAATATGTTGGCAAATTTTTAAATAAGTTCCTAAATAGCAAACAATCTATAAATATTAAATTAATTAATTAATCTATGTAGAAGTCCATTAACCATTTATTTACCTTGTAGTTTTATATGTTTCCAAGCCCCCTGTTCAGGTCACTTCTACCCCGGAGAACGCCTCTGCCTGTAGGCAATAGAACGTGTGCCAGCGGGTCGCACTCGTGTTCTGTGTGGTGTGTGTGTTGTGAGTGGGGATTGCGGGGATTGTGAGGATTTTGGCACAAGATTTCTGCGCCCCCCAAAATCAATTAAAATGCCAAGCGGCATGAGTCACACACGCACCCGGGGCTCCGACACCCGTTGTCAGGGCTGTTGTCGCTGAGGTTGGTCCCGTCGTCCAGTCGTGTTGAAAGGAGCGGGCTGCCTTTGTCCGCCGGAGAAGACCTCCTCGATGGATCATCATCTGGCTGGATGATGGAGCCTGGCAAGGCGATGATGGGCCAATGGCCAGGAATTACAATGCTTATTGCATCTGGCCGAGACATTTGCATACCCAATCACCGAATGGCAGGCATACTCACATCTTGACCCCGTTTTCAATGGACTCTGGCACGTTCTGTAATCGATCATCAGTGCCTAAAGTGGCCACAAGACTAAAAACCAAAAAAAAAAAAAAAAGAAGAAGACTGGAGACTGAAGACTGAAGATTGGAGTCGGAAGACTGTAAAAACTGGCGACTGGAGACTGAGGGCCGCCGCCTCTCATCAAAGTCCAACAAAGCGCATACCACAGATATCAATTAATTTCAGCGGCCCAGCATGGATGTGAAAAGGCCAACAAAATCGTAATAAGTCAATGCCTTTGATGGATGCACTGGGAAAAATGTTATATATATTTAAGTTATTAATTTCTGACTAGGAATAGGAAAAGAAAGCAAAGGAAATAACTAATAACTTCAATTTAATTGGAATTTTTCTGCTAAAGCTAAGAAAAAGCTGTCTAGCATGAAAGGTATTATTTATTTACTTAATCTCTCAGTTATTTTTCTCAGTGCAGCTCTCAGTTCCACGACTTTGAACCTTTTTTTTCCATCGCGCGCTTCTATTGATAAACACAAATAATTTTGTAGCAGGATGGGTTATGGATATGAATATATATGAATATGGATCCACCACGGCCAGTCACAATCATCATCAATCGGTTAAGAAAATATTTAACAAGTGTTTGAATGATTTTGAAAAATGATGTGCTGTGTGCAGCATGTGCAACAGGCGCGATTTAAGCTTGGGATTCTGCCAGCCACGATCCGAGATCCGCGAACCCCGATCCCTGAATCCCCTATCCCCTATCCCCTATCCCCTATCCCCTATCCCCGATCTCTGCGCGTTCCTTCTTCTCAGCTTTAGTCGTCTACAAATTATTGCACGCGATCGCTCATTTCCAGCAGAAATAACACAAACACGGCAGCAACACGGAGTGGTGGCACAACAGCAACGTTCAACATGGGATTGAGGCAGGGACAGGGATCGGGGGCACGGGATGGAGTTGGGGGGACGTCGAGTTGCCAGCTCCCAATCTTGAGTCGAAGGCGATGTAGATATAGCAAATAAGATATGGCTGGGGCATGTCATGAGGCCCGCGACTGTGAAAACATCTCAATGGCAAAAGTATCACATCATTCATAATTCCATTGCCGCAGAAGGGGGAACTCCGACTCCAACTCCATCTCCAACTCGAATTGAGTTGTTGTAGCTGGCCACGAAAATCTCTCGCTTCAAGTGTTGAATGTTTGCTCAAATAACAACAAGCACGGATCGCAAGAGATCTCCGATCTCCAGGGGATCCGGGGGGGGACTTTTGGGAATCTCGGATCTGGGGATCTTGGAGATCTACCTCAGATCTCCACAGTGATCTCCTCGGTGAAATTTGACAAATGAACCGGGCAGCCCAAAAAATAAACACAAAACACACACAAAATATCTTGTATTCGAAGAGTGTATATGTGTGTGTGATAGCAACCGTGGCCCGGAGTGATCATTATTAATGATGACGATTTGTTGATATTTTTGTAACGTGCTATGGAAAGCCCTTTTTTCTGTCTCTCTCTCTTTCTGTTGGTCTGCAATGCGATCGCACAATTATAGACCGACAACAGGAATTACAAACAAGTGCAGGGTTTCCAGTCCCCAGTCTCTCGAAGTCTCATCGAATGCCAAGTCATGCCCACCCATTGGATCCAAAAAAAAAACCTACACGGAAGCAAATAAATATGGATTTAAGACTGGGATAATATATAGGTAGAAATATTATATATAAATATACTTCAAATATCATAAAGTATCCTTCATGTTCCTATATACTAAGGCGGTTCAAAATTTGCTGGATATCAGGAAGAGTTCCCTACCTTAAAGTGTTAGAAATATATATAAAGATTTAGAGCAACATAAATCAATTAATTGTAAACTCACCCTGTTATAAATATATACTTATTATCATGATTACCTATTATTATTATTATAATTATTATTAATACACTAATTTATTATAATTTATTAAAATGGTTAGTGATATCTTAAGATTTTAGTATTTCCCAGCTAAGAACTCCTTCTTACAAAACTCTTTTATTATACCAAACTCAATTAAATAAAAAATATATTATTCCCATTCACAGAAATTAAATAAAATTACCTTTAAGTACCCCCACTTTCTCTCACTGTGCCAGAGACCCATTCCCAATGCAATACCAATAAGCATGATCATGCTGATGATCTTCCACACAAATTGCCGAACAGCTGGCCGGGCAGGAAACCTTTGCATAATCTAGGCTTATAATTCAATTAATGCCTCGGATCGCTCGACTGCCGTTGCCGCGATTCGTTTTTCATTTCGATTTTCGTTGCACTTAGCTCCGAACCTGAAGTGCAACACTAGAATCCAGCCACATGACTGGCAGCTCAAGTGCCCATATCCATGTGGTTGGGGTTGGGGTTTGGGATATCTATCTGGTGACCATAATGCGGACTTGGGAGTCGATGATCAGGCGCAAAAGTCGTCGTCGTCGTGGTCGTCGTCGTCACACTGTCTGCGGCAGATGCTTTAAATGATCGCTCAATGGGTTGAGAACAGCATCACTCGCACAGGTTGATGATCGAGCACCCCGGGGGCTGCTGCACACCGGAAATCGATTTCGAGTGTTGCCCAAAGAGATCGTTTGGCATTAGCAAACGCTGAGCCACAAATTAAGACATTAACGAAATGATTTCTTTGGGGGATTTGCTGCTGGGAGTTAAGAGTGACAAAGTCAAGGAAAAACGGGTTAAGTTATGTGAAAAGATATTATATATTTCTCTAAAAATTCTTGCAAAGTTTAAGTATTTTTATTCCCATTTTATGTAGATAAGATTTCATATTTACTATTAATTTTAAGATAGACAGATATCCCTTATATATTTCTTAAAATATGTATTCCGTAAGGCATTCCAATTTGAGTGCCTTTCCCAACATTTTTCGTCACTATAAATCCCCTTTAACATCCCTGAAATTATTAAATATTTTAGTTTAATTGCATTTAGATTTATATCAGTTTTATTTTTAATTTGTTAATTTTTGTAGCCCGAATTTCGAATTTCAGGTAGTCACTATATATTCATTAAAATAAATATTCCATAAGGCATTCCAATTTGAGAGCCTTGCCCAACATTTTTAGTCCCTATATAATTCCCTTTTATATCCCAGAAATTGTTTTATATTTCAGTCCAATTGTATTTGAATTTATATCAGTTTTCTTATTAATTTGTTAATTTTTGTTGCCCAAGTTTCGAATTCCAGATAGTCCATACATATTCCCTTAAATATGTAAATTCTAAAAGCCATCCTAATTCGAAAGCCTTGCCCAAAAACATATTTCCTTACAATAAACTTCCTCTTAATATTCTTGCAAACTTTATTTATTTTAATCTCAATTTTCGTAGAGAAGATAAAAATTTTCTAATAATTTGTAAGGTAGCCAGAGAATCAATATACATATATTCCTTAAAATATATATATTCCAAAAAGTCATCCTAATTCCAGAGCCTTGCCCAAACTTTCTTCTTCAAGATATAATTCCTATTAATATCTTTGCAAAGTTTAAATATTTAAATTCCATTTAACATTTATTTATTTTCGTTTGCCTGTTAATTTTCCAATATAAATTCCTCAAAATATATATTTTAAAAGCCTTCCAAATTAAGAGAACCTTGCCCAAACATATTTCAGAAACTTTAACCAAACCATTTCCCTTCCCAGAAAAATATAAAAAACTTGTTTTAATTTGTTTTTGAAAAAGTTTTCTTCTTTAATTTGTTTTGTTTTGTTTTTTTTTCATTTTAATTGATTTCGGTTCATCATTAATTGTATTTTTATAATTTGTGTTAACTAAATGTTAGTTTTTAGCTGTGTATCTGCCTTCATTTCTATCTGTCTTCTATCTGCGTTGCTTATCAATTTCGGCTATAATTACTATTTACAATTCGCCTGGCCAGCTATGTGTGTGTGTGTGTGTTTAGGATACGACTATTTATATCGATTTTATACATTTAAAAAACAAGAAAATAAACAATAACAACGTTTCGCATGGTATGTATACATATATATAGGTATAGGTATATAAGACAATGATTGGTTAGGCGTACACATAAATATATTACAGGAGCCTTGGCAAGCAGTTATCAATCTTCGCGGGGTAAACACTTATCGATTACTGAACATTAAACTAAATTAAATTTAAATTTCATTTAAATTAAATTAACTAAGAGCTCTGCAGCTGCTAAACACTACAATGCAGGAATGTTTTTATGTTTGTTTGTTTGTTTGTGTCTTTTTTTTCGATGAGATTTCACTGTGATGTGGTGATGGGAATGGATGGATGGATGGATCGCTTGGTTTGCTCAAAGCCTTATAAACTGGGACTGGCTGCTTTGTATGATGTGTTTTTTTGTAAGTTTTTTATATTTCTCTCTGGTTTGCTTGTGTGTGTGAGTGTTTCTTCTTCTGTTTCGTGGACAACGACGATTTACACAAAAATTTTGACTAGGAAAGGACGTTTCTTGGGTGGCAACCAGCTAGCGATGGGCTCGAGCTGGCGAGGATTGCTCTAGTCACACCTCGCTGGGCATGCAATGCACACTCGAGTCCTGCGACAACTCATCCATGGAGGATTCTGCAGGGAGAGAGAGAAGTTCATAATTAGTTTTATTGGATTTTTAAATGTATTAGATGTGGTGCAAAATTAATTAAAAAATTGTAAACCGTCAAGGGAAATTTATCTTTTATTTTATAATCCAAAATTTAATATTTTTTGATGCATACTCAGTGTAAAAAAGGTTAAGATTCAGCTAAATTTATTAAAAGCAGTTGTGCCCGGACTATACATTGAGATGTATGAACTGCCTTTGTTGTCGTTACGCATCTTGTTATCATAAGGTCTTTGTAAATTGGTGTGACCAGAGCCCAGACAGAGAATTTCGTTGACTCATGAGGCTTTGGGTATTTTACTTTACACGTTATAGTCTTTCAAAACCTCGGAAACTTATTATATATTTTTTTATGTACACTTTTTCTAGTTAATTCCTTACCATGTGTCGGGTATAGACCCGCTTTAGAGCCGTTCATATGCATTGGGTTCTGTGCGTTATTCTGAAATGAATACGTTAACTGCAGGTTAATATGACGCGCAAATGAGCTTCCTTCCGGTTCGCGTACTGCAATCAAAAATCGTTTGTTGAAAGTAGAAAAAAAACAGAAGAAATTGTAAATACTGTGTTAGCATCTTATTCTTTTTCTTTTTTTTGTGGTGGTGTTGTTTTTTGTGTGTATTTGGAAGGGGGAGGCTTCTACGGGGAATCTCTTAAGGAATCTCTATGGGGGAATCTCTCTGGGAAGGCATGCTGCACTAATCCACTACTTACTTTTATTCTTACCAGCATGTATGTGTTTTTTCTGACGCGCCCGCGAATTCTGGAACCAAACTTGCGTCACACGCTTGCTGAGACCGGTCACCGAGGCAATACGCTCCAGATCCTGGCCATCCGGATTACTGTCAATCTGGAAGTTGGCCTGCAGCACTTGCAACTGCTCCTCGGTGAAGGTGGTTCGCACCCGTTTCGTCTTGCTCTTGTGATAACCATCGCCATCACAGCCATCTGGAATCGAAAAAGGAAATATATATTTAAAAAAACGTGTGAGGATTGGAAATTTAATCGCTATATAAATCGTAAAGGAACTAGGAGCCTATGGGCACTGGCAAAAAAAATATATATTCTAATTTTAAGGGAATTTCCCATACTCGAATTTAGGAAACCAAATTAATATAATTTTGAATGCAATTAATTTCCTTTTTATATATTTTTTATTTTATTTTTAGATTAATTTTTTTAAAAAGAATGTAAGTAAATAATAGCCCGATATATGTCAAGTGTAATACGAATTATTTTACTATTTTTCCCCCTATACCATCTGCGTAAAGGGCCTAAAGGTCTCTCGTCTCTCAAAGACTTGAACGTGGCTCTAAAAGCATTTTGACAGTCGGCCAAATTGAAAATGTCAAAAAGTGTTTATGGTTTATAGAGCTGCTTCTGCTGCTGCCGTGCTTTATGTGGCCACCGTGCAGACCCGGTGGTCTCCTCCAGAGATTTCTGGGGGAGGGGGGAATGGAGCTATGCTGCGACATTCACAAGCCGATCACGTCGTCTCAGCCAAAGGCTGGAGAGTTGTTTTTTTATTTTTTACGAGTGTGACACGATTTCATCAGTTTGAACGGCGACTGGCTGGCGCTTAGTGATTCCAGCCAGCTTCACTGTACCGCCTCGGCGTCTTGGCACAGTGAAGCGTTCCAAATTGGCAACCGTTCTGCCACCGAAGCGTGGCAGCCATGTTTCCAACTTGTTTTCACTGTTTTTATGTTCGTTTTTTTTTAAATTTGAAATTATGAAAACAAAGAAAAAAAAAACATACCGTCGCTTGATGTGGTGCCACCCTCGACCGTTTCCAGATAATGAGCCTTGCAGAGCACCCGGTCATCCATGAGCGCGAACTGCTCGCCGGTGGACAGCTGGCGGCCGCACTGGTCGCAGGCGAAGCAGGCCAGGTGGAAGACCAGCTCCCGGGCCCGTCTCACCCAGTCGGAGGCGGAGATGCCGCGACAGCACTTCGAGCACTTGGCGCCGAAATTTCTGCAATTAAAATGGAAAAGGAAATTGCAAATCAGTTTTGGTAATAAAAAATAAAGGAAACATAAATACATAAAAAAGGAGAGACATTTAAGAGAGGTTTCTCCAGAGATTTTTAGTGATTTCGATAATTTATAAATTATATATTAATTAAAGAAAAGTATATTTACATAACTTAAAGCATTTTCTTTCAAGTAAAGACTTAGATCGTATAATTCTTCAATTAAATCTATTTAAATCAAGTTGTCTAACCAAAAATATTCCTATTTTGTTGGTAAAGAAAATTCGAAATTGAAAATTGAGTGAAGTGAATCATTTGGATACGGTTGTTCCCTGACTTTTTTCGGGACTTTTTCCAAGCGGAAGTTGTGGCCAACGACGACGACGACGATGCTCCGGCGGACAAACGTTTTTCCAAATGAGTCGGCAACTTTCGGTGGCTTATTGTTAGCTTTTAAGCTTATTTTTACAACAGCCACAACAATGTATGGCAGGCAGGGCATGACTCGGATGTGGACGTGGACGTGGATGCGGACTTGGACCTGGGCTGGGATGGGATGCGACCCGATGCGATGGGAGGAGGCTGCTGAATGCTGAATGCTGAATGCTGGGATGATGTCTCCATCGGGCAATGCACACTTAAAATTCTTAACTTGAAAAATAAATATTTTTACAGCATCTCACGGCGCGTTTGTTTGTTTATTTTCATTTCGTTTGGACGTCGACACCGTTTTCCTACGACTTCTTCTGCTTCTCCGCCTCGTTGCCCATTCCCCTCCCATTTCTCGATTTTGTATCCATCAGATACGAGATACGAGAGAGAGATACATAGATACTTGGGGCTTGCAAGTTGCATTTTGCCCTGGGTAAAGTTTTCATTTCATTTCGTTACGTTTTGGCCGCATCTTTGTCGCTGTTGACTTAATGGATTAAGTCGCGCAAACGCTGTCGAATTGTAACAATTAACCCAGCAAAGGGAAAAACTGTGGGAAACTATTCGGAAAACACTTGTGCACATAGGCAACTAGATGGAAAATCGATGGGAATTTTCGAAAGTTTATAGTTTTAGAAAACAAAACAGCTGTTAACGCGCTTTTCGACTTGTTCCTAAGGCCCTAAAAAGCACAATATGTTTTCCAGATATTAAATCTTAATATTAAATATTTAAAGAGCTTTAATATATATTTTACAATATTTTATAATATCTTAATACGTTAAATTTGATTCATAAAATGCAATGTTTACAATATTCAATAAAAATTTAGTTCTCAACATCCGGTGTTTTGTGTAAAACATTCCATCGGTTCATTGCTAAAACTATAGCTTCCGGATATGGCACACTCAGTGCGGCAGTACTTGACCTTACTGGCACCCTGGACACGGCAGATACGGGCACTCGGGCTTCGCAGGATTCTCCTTCTTGTAGGTAAATGACGATACGACAGCCGGGCCACTGCAGACCACTCGCATGATGAGAATAAGGTTGCCGGTCTGCATTCTGTGCTGGTTGAACAGCGGCAGCATACGCTTTGTCAACTCCGAGGTGGGTTTCCACTGCTCCTGGCGCTCTGGCAACTCTTTGGCATAGCAGGCATAATCGTTGCTAGGTTTCTCGCAATCCTTATTCCCCTTTCGCTTTCGCATCCGAGGTCTAGTGCCAACGCTGTTCATCAGGCCGTTCTCCCAGTTGAGATTCTCGGCATCGAAGGATGCCCGCACTCGGTCAAAGATCGGCTTGGCATTCAGCTCGGTCAGTCCAATCAGGAATTTGCATCTCTCCGAGCGCTTCTTATAAACGTGAATCAGTATCTTCTCGTCATCGGCGACCGGCGAGTCCATGGTGAACATGACGCACTTGCCGCATCTGGGCGAGCTGGGATCGACGCAGGTACCGTACTCTCGGTCGCTGAGACTCGCATAGACAGTCTGTCGGAACGTGATCTCAGTGCAGGTGGCATACTCCTCCGGGGCACACCTATTCTGACGCGTTATCAACAGGTCCTCCACCAAAAACTCGATCATCCACAGGAAGTTTCCTGGATACTTCACTTTAGACTTTTCCGAACTCATTTTGCCCCAAAGAACAAACGTTAAATTTTAAAACTTTTAAAACTTAACGACAAAATTTTTTTTATTTTTAGATTTTTTTTTAGTCCAAGAATTTTCTAAAGGGAATTTTGAATTTTGAGCTCTATCTGCACGAGATCACATCCGAGTTTTAAAAATCGAATGTATACTTTCGAAGTCTGGCCGAACACTGAAAAGTGGGGCTCATTATGATAGGACTATAAGCTCAAAGCCTACCGGAAAATAAGGGGAAAACTACTTTCTCATTTTTAAAATT
Source organism: Drosophila baimaii (assembly GCA_018874675.1). NCBI lineage: Eukaryota > Metazoa > Arthropoda > Insecta > Diptera > Drosophilidae > Drosophila > Drosophila baimaii. The sequence continues at coordinate 63,438 of JAEIIU010044878.1, read as the reverse complement.
AACTCATTTTAATATATTTAAAAACCACTTTGTTTAAAGTTTTATTTGCTATTGAAATCTACAAAATGTATATATATATTTTGCATGTACTCACTTGCTGTAGTCAGCCTTGCAGTACACCTGTCGCTCCCGGATGAAGCAGGACTGCTGACGGTCCAGGGGGCACATGCACATGCAGCAGCGCAGGCAGTGGGCATGCCAGGAGCAGCCGCCAACCTCCAGGAAAAACCGATCCGAGATTGGTTCCCCACACGCTGCGCAGGAACGCAGCTCAGTCTGAAAAATAGCGATAACAAAATATAAGAAGTTAGTAAACAGGAAAGGAAAAGGGTTCCTTTAATAATTATATGTTTAAACAATTTTAGAAAATATTTAAAGGCAGCCTAACAACTTGTATCTTTTCCGTTCCAAAATATTTGTATCTTAAAATGTCTTCAACGCTTTCATTTTATTAAATAAAGAAGGATAATGTTTTCTTCAAAATAAACCTTTTAATTTTTATTGTTCTTAAGTAAAAAACTTGTATTTTTTCCCAGAAACTTTTAATTAATATATTTCCTACGCATTTATATTATTAAATAAAGAAGATTAATGTTTCCTTAATAATAAACATTTCTATATTATAGAATATAGTATGTAGAAATGATATTTATAATTTCTAAGGGACAATTAGTATATTTTCCCTAGAAAATTTTTGAATTATTAAATAATATGTGTGTTAATAAATTAAAGAGATTAATGTTTCCTTAATAAAAAACGTTTCTCTATTTTTTTTAAACAGTATGTAGAAATAATATTAATTATTCTGAAGGAAACACTGATATTTTTTCCCATAAAGTATTTTAAATATTTGTTATAATATTTTCTACAGATTTTTGTTATTAAATAAATAGAGATAATATTAAATATTAAAAAGTAAACGTTTCTATATTTTAGAAAATCATATAAATCATGTCAAAATAATGCTTAATATTCTTAAGAGAAAACATGTATTTTTTCCCCTTCGAATTAAAAACACATTAATTTTCTAACAAACTTTTTTTTTGCTAAAGCTTTATGCATATATGTTACTTATATAAACATAAATCTAAAAATGATTCTAAATGCTAATGCGAAATCTTTTCCTTTATCTTACTGCTCTTTTGGGGGCCTGAGAACCGGATCGGCTTTTCTATGGTAAACCGATCTGATCTGAAATCGTAGCGCCCGTCGGATTTGTTTCTTCTTTTGTTGTGCCTTCAAATGAAATCGTTCAATAAATCTGGCAAATGTCCCGGCGGCTTCTGTTTTATTTCTCGGCTGCAGCATTTAACTTATGTATATTAAACAAATTTCAATAGCAACAAAAGATGGGACGAGTTTCTATCGCTTTTGTTGTGTTTAGTTTAGTTTTTTGCTTTTGTTTTTTTTTTTTTTTGCTTTAGGTTTTCTGTTTCGCTCTTTTCGAAAATTGAACCATAAATTTAAAAATGTTATGCTAATTGTTGTTGGCGATATTATTGTTATTGTGTGGCCGGCGGGCGGGCGACGGCAACTGCTTCACTCCGCTGCGAGTTCGATTTTAATTCCAGGTCCAGCCGAAATGTGAAATTTATTGACCCAACAGCGGATCGATCTAATGAATATTCAATGTCTCGCCTGCATGTTACGCCGTTTTAAATGAGTGTTTCAAACAAATTTTATTGCGTTTCATAAAGTACAAAAAAAAAATGGAAAAAAGGCAAACCGAAACGAATAATAAAGCGTGGAGCATTATTCAGATTGTGAGTTTATTAATTGATTTTTTGGAGTGCTTCCATCAAAAATACTTCTTACTCATTTGCAATGAATGGGGAATTTATGGGGCTCTGAACAGACCCCCTTTTTGTAATTGATATTTAAAGGTACTAACTTATTTTAACAGAATTACTGTCACTAGGTGCTAAAAATATTAATGCTAAGCGTGTATAAATCACTTTACAATTTGAGAAACAGCCCCGTATAAATCTTTGTATTTAAATATTTAAACTTTGTGTTTTTTTAATGCCCTCATAAAACTCAAATAATTTATTTAAGTCTGCTCTCATAACTTCTCCATTAATGCCCTCTCATTATCCCTCACTTGATTGAGAAACACTTCAATTGCTCGATCTGGTTATCCTCGTTGATTATGATGTGCAATTTCGATTCGGAAATTTCAATATAAAAAGAATCGCCAGCCATACTTGAAATATTTAATTAATGGCCGGCATTTTGCGTATATATGTATGTATGTATATATATTTCCCATTCATTAATAAAAAAAGAGTGATGAAAAAATACTGACGGCCACACAAAATGTTTTTCCATTAATCAAAAAAAATGGCCGAGAAAATAAGTTTAACTTTTGCTGCTGGCAAAACAATTGAAGCCGCAAATAATTGTCGTTTAACTTGTAGCAACTTGTTATTAACTTAGCTGACGAATTCCCTTTTTCTCTTGCCGCCAGACATTGACAAAAAAAAACATAAAAAAATAAATACAAATAAATACATATTTAAACAAAGACTTGGCCGTGACTAGGCTTTGGATCAAAGGGCCCCGACATTTACGGCTAAAGCAATTAATAAAACAATGCCGAACTGGAAAAAGAATACGAATGGGATAGACTAGTTTCGGCGGACACCGAAAGTTAGAATGCTCTTGTAAGTTGATAATATATATTAAGAGAATGTAAATGTAATTGTATTAATTTATAACCCTTACTTAGCTTTATGATATAAGATACTGTTGATACAATAAATAAAACTACTATATTTAGAGAACCTTCAAACAGATAACTTTAAAACTGAGGGTATAACAAATTTGGCGGACAAACGGACAAGCGTCCTTATGGACTTGCCTGAATGTTCTAAACAAGATCAGAGTTAACTAAATATATCTTTCAACTTTACTGAAGCTATTTAAAATATTTCAAAAAATCTTTTAGAACTTAAAAACCCAAAAAAAACAAATTGACGGACATACGGACAAGCAAGAAAAGCTCTTCTTAAAATCACAATACCCCATGATGGGGTATCAGAAACACGGAAAACCAGCAGCCGTAATAGATATCTATGAGAATAATTTATGACAGGCCGCAGCAGACTATCAGATACAAATGTATCTTTTTTTCGGGGGGGTTGCGGCTGCCCCGAAATTCCAGCGAAATATGCAATATGGCCACTGTCAGTCACTCAGCCAGCAGCAGGCGCAACTGGTGAGAGCGAGGCGTGAGGAGCTTGTGTGTGTGGAGATATGGGTGTGCGTGTGTGGCAGATATAATAACTACACACACACACACACACACAACACATCCTAACATGGCCGCGCTGCTGCTCATTTCGCCTCGTTTCGTGTCGTTTCGTTTCGTTTCGTTCAGTTTTTCCTCGCTCTGCGCGCAGCCGCTGCCGCTGCCATTTAACTTTTCAACTCCGCTGTGTGTGACACGTTTAATAGCGCCGGCGGCCACCACCACCTTCCCTCCCCTCCCTACCTCACCTACCTCACCTTTTTTCCTCCCCTTGATTTTCCCTCAACGAGCCTGCGCTGTGCTCCGTCCCGCTCTCGCTTTCGCCCCTTTTGGCCGCCTCGGCCTGTCACTTTCGTTTAACTTTTCACATTGCGCGCCCGAAAACACAACACAACACAACCAACAACAAGGATCCAGGAGGCTGAGGTTAAGGGTGGGGGGTTGCTGCATGCGGCGGGGTGTTTTCAGCAATTTGTTTTCCCAACGCCCGTTTTAACACATAAAAACGGAGGCTGAGACTTTGACTTTAGTGCACTCTACGAAAATATTGGGGTTTTTAAAATGATTTTATGGAAATATTTTCATGGAAAAAGGTACTAGATATTTACTCTTTTGTATAAATAAAATAATATAGTTAGGGTTACTATAAATTTAGGTATTTAAAAGAGATTGATTTAGCTTTTAATATGATACCATCATAAAATATAGCATGTTCTGGTGAAGCCTTATAATAAAATAAAAACAATATCAATTTCTTCACAAACACCTAAATTTTTAGGACAATCATAAAAGAGATTTAAGTAAATAAAATTTCACTAAATATAACAATTATTTCAATTAATCTTCTATTATATTTTAGTGTGTTTACAAAGGTAATATTGTTGCTTAAGAGAGCTTATTTTGAAGATCTTGTTTCAGCTTTTAACTTGTGATATCAGCTAAAGAGGTAGCATGTCCTGCTAAGGCTTTATAGTAGAAAAAAATGGTTTCAAGCTGCATTTTCTAGCACTGAAATCCTTTACAAACTCCTCACTTATTAGGGTAATAATTATAAAGATTTAAATATAGAAAAATTAACAAAATTGAGCAAATATTTTACTAAAGAAGTAGCAATTCCAGGTCAAGCTTTATAATAGATAAAGAAAAATGGTTTCAAGTCGAATTTATTAAGCTTGAACACCTTTACAAACTCCACACTTTTTAGGGTAACAATAATAAATATTTAAATATATAAAACTTTAACAAGATGTACCAAATATTTCAGTAAATCTTTGCCAAATATTTATTTAAAGTGTAGAGGACCCGAAATGTGAATTGCAGTCCCTCCTTGTTGTCGGCTTGTTGGTTATTGTCGCTCTTGTTGTTGTTGCTGTTGCTGTTGTTGTTGTTGTCATTTCTATGCCCACTTTTGAAAATATGTCAGTTGTCAGACACGAGAGGGGGGTTAGGACGACCAGGACAACAGTCAGGACCGAAGGACAGGCCACATTTGAAGTGGCATTTTTGGCGAGCATGTCATTTGACTGTAATTTACTCGTGAGTGTCGTGTCGTGAGCCTGCCTGCCTGCCTGCCTGCCTGCGGTTGAGTATTCAATGCGAGATGCATAAATCTGCCCATGAATTTTAAATGGGTCTCTTGTGCGCAACGAGGGCTTAGAAGCCATTTCCATTTCCATTTTCCGACTGTGTGTGACAGAGCAGCGAGAAAAGTGCGGAAAATGTTTTAGTAGGCCAACAAATGGAGTGGAAATCAAGTTGGTTTTGGGAAGACAGACACATTTATTATGTGGTTAATGCGGTTAATTAAGTTATATATGCGTTAGTTGCGTTTTATTATTAATAAAGAAATGTAGGAAAATTCTAGAGAGAATTGTTTATAATTATACTTGAATTAATACTTTATTTGTTAATTACTTTATAAGAAAACTGAGTAATTAAAGTTACAGTTCTTTATAATAAATAAATAATGCAAATGTAAGTTTAAAAATCTTTTTAAAATATGAAATACCTTCACATTCATTCACTTCACAATCCTAAATATTTATAAATAATATAGTTATCCATTCCAACTGAAGATGAGGGTCTAGGGATTCCAGAGTTTAGACCCCAAGCAAAAAGGTAGCGAAAGATTTTCGGAATAGATAGAAGATGATGAATTCGCCAGATCTCTGCGGGTCGTAAGGAAGGTGCGATAAAATATATAGACCCCCTCCCACCCTGGTTATCTGTGGGATCGTGGCTAGTTCTTTACCTTCATTTTTTCTCTCTCTCTTTTATTGTTACTATTTGCTACGAATACTCAGTGTTATATAAGCACTCCCCATGCCGACGGTCTCTCATAAAAATTCCACAGTTTAAAACTTGCACCTTGCAACTTTTGGCTCGAAATGTCGTAAATAACCCGACTTGGCAGTAATATAAAAGTGGGAAAAACAAAAGGCCAAGACAGAACTATAAAAGACACTGAAGAGTATGCAATAAAGTTTATAATCCTTCGCCCCAACTCCGGCAAACAAGAGGGCAAGGTGCCTGGGCCTGCCTGTGCTCCGCGTGCCTGTGAGAGATGATGGTGTGAGTTGGTGTTTTTGGGATGAAACCGATCTGAAAATAAAGACAGCGCGCATGCACAACCGGTAGCCGGGAGCTAAGAACTGTATCATCTTCGGGTCCGAAAATAAAATGAAAATAATAAAAAGGAACACGCCTAGAAGATCGATTACCCGAAAAACGGACAATCTTTCACGTCATTGCGCAAATTGAGCGATCATCATTGGGGAAAGGGGAATACACTGGAAGGAATATTTTTAAGGGGAACTTAAGAAAATATTTAAATAAGGAAAAGGGTTCCTTAAAATTTATTAAACATTTTCGTTTCAATTTAAGAAAGAAAACCCCTTTAAATACCTAACTAAAGTATTTATTTACAAATCTTTGCCTTGAATTTTATATATAAATATTCCCTAGATTTTTCTCAAAGTGCAGCCAACTCCCTGAATCGATTTCTTTCTTCGATCTCAATATCAATGAATCGGAGGGATCGTTGAGACGATGGCTGCTCGGTTTTGATGACAAAAGCCTTGGCACTCAATTGATCTCTGTGGTTGTGACTTGTCATCTCTTCGCCTTGGCTATCCATCCATCCACCCAGCCACCGTGAGAATGTTGTGCTCCCAAAAAAAAAAAAAAACATAGAAAAACGAAATCAAATAAAAAGCCAGCCAACACAAAAGCCGCTTCCACAATGGACATATCTTTCGGCCGATATCGTGGCAGTTATAACAACACAACAACAACAACAACTTGAGCACTTGTCACTTGAACGGATTTTGGCAAATGTTTTCCTAAGGCCTTTCGATCTCTCGATTTAAGCTGCTTTTCAACAACAAATTGCAGCGAAGGCTATAAACCAAACAGAAAAGACTACCACACAACAAAAATAATAATATATTGGTTTAATTCCAATATTTTTATTGAGTAAACTTTATCATAAGTTTGTTTTTGGTGCGACTTTTTTATATTTGCGAAATGAAAAAATGACAAGTACCTTTTACTGATTTGTATTACTTTCGAAAAAGGGTGTATCGCTATTTAATTAGATATCTAAATATTACGATTTGTTATACATTGAATTATTATTATTATTATTATTATATTTTTTAAGATATTTGTTATAGTTTAATCCTAATTATTTGTGTTATTCCACCCAAGCTTCTTTTCAACAAACAAATTAGAGCGTGGGCTTAAGAGACTACCAAAAAACTAATATATGGGTTTAGTTCCTATATTTGTATTGTGTAAACCTTTTCATATTTTCTGGTGATTTATGCACCATGAAAATTGTCAACGGGCGTCTGTCAAATAAATACTACGTTTTCGGGTTTTGTGACTTTCGAAAAAGGCGTGTATCGCTTTTTAATTAGAGCTACTTTTCTGTGTTATCCAGCCGGGGAGTTGCGTGGGCTTCACAGACTCTTTTTTCCTTTTTCTTTGTGTTTAATATATTGAATTATGCTAAAATATCACTACCAAAAAGATTACACGTCGGCGTTTGTTTGGCGTTAAGTTGGGGATCATCGTATCTGATTGTTATTTAATGGCCTCACGAACTGCTCTTTATGAATGGAATCGCCGCCAACAAACGCCCACGATGCCACGGTGAAATAAAAATATAAAAAAAAAACAAAAACGTGAAATAAAAAGAACCGTGGTCCGTGGTCCCTGGGCATATCCATAATACAAGCACGCTCCATAAATTGACTAAATGTTTACAAATATTTCATCGGGAAACGGTTAATGGCAATCTCACTCCTTTTTGCCTCATATAATCGCGTATATATAGTCTATAGCTGTTGCTGTTGTCGCGCCCATTGATCCAATCAAATTGATGGGCTGCTATAACTGAGCAGAGCGAACAGAAATGGTTAAAAAGGGAATGCATTTCTATGGGAAGACAGTGGGAACTGGATTAAAAGGTACTTCAAAGTGAGGTTGTTTTATTATACTATTATTATTATATTATTATAGTTTTTCATGAAATGATCAGTATAATAATAATATTACATTTAAATAGATAAACAATAAATAGGTAATTTCCCCCACTGTGGTAAGGGACACACTTATGTATCCTAAGGTATTTTTCGTTGGAGGAAATGTATCTTAATGTTTTAAACAGATATAAAATGATTATAAGTACGATTTAAAGCCCCACTTTCTTGTGCATTTTAAGCAATCCTTTTAGCGACTTTTCACTGTATATCCGCGATGCATTCACACTTGAAAACCTGCCCCACTGTATGTGTGTTACTGTTGGTTTGTGCATCTCTCCGGCAAACTTAATTACCGCTTTATGTCAATGGTCCAGCGTGTTTTTGCTAAATTTATCAGCGTTATTAAATTTTATCACTGGCGACAAAATGTGCATATGCCATTCAATTTTCACAACATATTCGCACACACGCACACACAGCAGTCCCCCTTTTCCCCTTTCCCCCAACCAGCAAGTCTAGGCAAATACAAATATTATGATGGCAGACAACTGGCCGGTGCTGGGTTCGAATGGAACCGAACGGAGAAGACCCCTCCCGGGAACCTGGGAGAGAGAGTGAGAGAGGATCCAGTTGTGGGCCCAACATTGGTGTAACATCGTAAAATATTTTACGGCCAAATGGATTTCGCCGCGACCGCGGTTGCCAACGTTTTTATGGCATGGAAAAACAAAAGGAAACCAATATGCCAAGGGAAATTGAAAGAAGAAAAGCTTCCAGTTTTCCCATTTAAGCCCGCTAAGTGGATAATTGACAATTGCCAAAAAGCAACTAAAATGCAAATGAAATGTCTATTAAAGATAATATACGGCCCATCATTAAAACGCCAAGACCCGAAACGACAGAAAAAAAACGAAGAAAAAACCCTGTTAAATGTTTATACTTTATATATGCATATATAAAAAGTTTTATTTCACTTTATATCTTGGGTTTTTTTTTTGTTGAGTCTCTTTTTTTCTCGGGGTTCTCGCGATGACAAAGCCTTGGCTCATCTGTTGAGGGGGCGGTGGGGGATGCTATGTGATGGGAGTTAGGTGTGTAAGGTACACTGGGAACAATAAATCCACACTTTCCTTTAAAATAAAATGTATCAATGAAATAATTGAAAATTTTGCTATAAGAACATAAATTTAAGCCTTAATTTTGATTCCTTAAAAAATAAATACCTATTAAAACATAACTGCTATACGAAAATATAATTCCAAATTGATGTATGATTTATTTTTAATTAGAAATCATATAAATAAATCTGAAAATGTAATAAAACCCCTTTATTTATAATGTTATTAATTAATTTAAAAGGAAAGGTAAAGATATGTCACAGTTTATATATTTTTTTGAATATGGCCCCATTTCGAGACATATTTTCTTGCTGTGTAGGATACCCCAGATATCCCAGAATCCCAGTGTTGACAAGTTATTGCCCAAAGAGCGGCGACGACTTAAAATGTCGCACTTTATTACACTACAAAACACAAAACTGAACTCAACGCGAGATGATCTCCGCCGGGTTCTGTTCGGATCGCCTTGGCTTGGCTTTGGGGATCTTTTCGGTTTGGATCTTTTCAGTTCTGGGCATGGGACACTGACACTGAGACTGGGTCTGAGACTGAGACTGAGGCTGAGTTTTTACAGCCATTTCGTTGGTTTCTTTGGGGCTGTTGGCAAACATCGGCCTTTGTGTGCGCTCCCAGCCGCGTTTTATTATAACTGTTGACTGCTCGCATACGATATAAATTTCATTTTAATACTTTCTTCGTTTTAGTTTTCGTATATTTTATTTTGTAGCGGGGAAGCGGGCAAGTCTCGGAGCGGAGTGGAGCTCGGAAAGTGATTTGCATACACACGGTCGGGGCGGCGTTCTCACGCGCTTCCCACCGGAGATCATCCCGGCGAGAGAAGTCAAGATCCCAGATTCCAGATCCCAGAGCTTGATAGATCGCCCGACTTATGCAGCTAATACCGTTTTCGATCCAGCTTCCAGCTTCTATAGTTTAGCCGCCGCCGCACAGTGGGGCCATTCTATAATTATTTTACTTTTTAATAGTATTTCTATTCATTTAAATATTAGCTGTATAAAAGATATAGAAAATATATTTTATATTGGAAAATAGAAAAACAAGGTTTGCTTTTGTTTTGAAATAATATTAAACATGTTTTTCATACTATACCAAATTTATTATTATATTTTTGAGAAAAGAAATAATTATCTATAGTGGCTATTTTTCATTTTACAATAATTATTAACTTTAAGAATTCCTAAAGAAGAATCCACTCAGCCAAATAAGTTCAGTTTTTCAATAAAAATTTCTTCATTAATTTCCTAATACACAAAAATTATAAAAGTTTACAAAAAAAGTCTCTAAATATTTAATATTTAATTTCCAAAATTAGGCCACTGTGCACCCGCCGGCTGCCATTTCCACTGGCCATAAACATAAACAGGTGGCAATGTTCATTTGCATAGACAACGTTTCGATATTAAATTTCAAAGCGAACGACCAGCGTCAACGACATTCCGAAAACACTAAACAAAAACACGAGAAACAACAACAACAAGAAAAACAAAAACAGAAAAAACAGAAAAACGACCAAATCGAAAAACTCAATATTCAGTTGGCGGTGGCAATCTGAAAATGGCTCTTCGATTTGCTTCTGGTCCCCCTATGATGGTCCCGTCTATGAAGTATAGTATCTGTGTTTTGTTTTTTCTTCTTATGTTTTTTTTTTTTGGTCAGACTCAAATGGTTTCCTGAACTTGTTTCGTGTTTTAATCATTTGCGGCTTTCGGCAGCTGTCCCAAAATCGAAACGAACTTGTAAATTATATATATGTCGCGACAGATCCAGCTTCAGCTTCAGCTTTAGCTCCAGCCTTTGTGTTATTTGAATTGATAAGCTCGAATTAAATGGTAATGGGAGCGAGAAGTTCGACGATTCTTTTTAAATGGTAAAATATTCGGTAGGGTCAATAGGCACTTAAGTTCTTTATTTTTATTTCTTAGTTGGAGTTTAAATAATATGTGAGATAGTTATTGGATAATCAGAAGAAATGGAAGAAATGGAAAAGAATGGAATTTCTTTTTAAGAAAAGATAGATATTAAATTGATTAAATAGTTTGGTATTTAAAAAATCCTTAGCAATATTAGAATTATTCAATGTATTTTATACTGAAATATAAATATATTTGCAGCCTTAGAAATATGTATTTAAATAGTTATAAATGTATACTAAGAAAAGTAAATTATTAATTATATATTTTCCAGATTAACGATTTAGGTTTTCCCAATTTAATAATATTTATTCGCATATAAGAAGCTTGAAAAGCAATAGAACATTATAAAGATATGCTTATATATTTTTAATTATATTACAAATAGGATTTAGTAGTTTTAGGTAAAACAGAATTGTATTCAATTAAAAAACACATAGTTTAAAATCTTTTTAAAGATGATTACTATTTAGAAATCAATAATCTATTCAATGTTTCACTTAGCTTATCTACCGTATTTTCTATTCAACTTTAGTCGCTTTTTCTCCTGTCATATTTTAACCATTTAATAACCACCAGATCGACTATCTTTTTCCATATCTATAATCTATATTCATGGCGCTACAATAGCTTGTAGCAATGTCAAATTAAATTATGCTGCCCCTTTGTTTCAATCTTGATCTGGCCGTGCACAACACATTTATGAACTCTTAATTAAAGATAATCTCTATCGAATTTGTTTCAAATGCATATAAAGTATGCGAGTTATTGCGTTAGTTGCCGGGCATAATATAGGAGCACCCTGTGGCTATGCAATTTGCTGGTCAATAAATTTCAATAAAAATATAAAGCATTTGCATTTGGACGGGATACGTTTGAATGGATGTGTAGCCACCCTCGCAGCCGCAGTTCGTTTGCCATTTTTTTAGCATTTTATTTTTTTTTATTTTTTGCCATAATAATATTTTTATTTTAGCGCTCATTTTTTTGCCTGCTTTTTGCATAAATTTAGCAGAGCGGAGAACGTCGGCAGTTGTGCAAACAAAACTCAAAGTCTGGGAGAGAAAATCCGCCAAAGCCAAAGCCAAAGTTCTCGAGCTGTCTGACTCTTAATAAATCGCTTATAAATCGCCCGCAAGTATCTCAAACGTTTTCGACACGCGTATTTCTTGTTCCCTTGTTGTTGTTGGTGCTTTTTTTTTGTATCTTTCGTGGAGGTATCTTTTTTATTCGCATAATTCTGTGCGCATTTTTAAGGCATTCATCATAAATGTTGGAAGGGGGCAGGGGAGGCTTTAGGAGGGCCGAAATTCGAGAAAACCGAAATGCTTTTGTCTTTTCGTCAACATGTCACAGCCACTAAACATCAATAAGTTGGGCTTTTATTGATTTCGTGTTTTATTCGCCGTGCTGTGTTTTTACAGCTCATCTTTGTGCGGAGTTTTTAGGGGGATTTCGTGTTTGATTTCTTATTTTTTATTGAGCATTGGCCACAATTAATTAGTTAAATCTGCATTTTGCATAAATTACTATTCACACACAAAAAATATATAATATTTTCATATTTCAGAAGAGGGGAGGCTCATGCAAATTGGCTTTCGGCTATTGTATTTTTGGTGTTTCTGTATTTCCCTTACTTTATATTTTGTGGGCCAATAAATCACGTTCGAAGCTGTTATTTTTTTTTGGTTTTTTGTGGGCCACCGCCAAAGTTCTAGCCGATAATTTATTTGGGTGACTTTGAATGATTTTAGCGGTGGCTTTCAAACGTCCGACAAAAAAAAGCATTTCGGATCGATACTGAAACTAGTTTCGCTTCCCTAAAACTAATCACTTTGGCTACTGTTCGCAGATGCCATCGATAAGCCCAGGCTTCGAAAGCTCTCTATTGGCCAATTTGCAATTGTCAAACAATTAAATGCCAATATATTCAACAGAGATAAAATAGGAACACTTAGGGATAAAATATATCGAGTTTCTACAAATTAGAGAAATATGTCCAGATAAATATAAACAAAAATGTTATCATTAAGTGCAGACTACGTTTTGCATTATTATTTATTTATTAACTTCCTAAATCTGAGACATTTTTATAAGCAGAATTGAACATTTATTTATCCTTAAAAAAATATGTAATTCCTTTATTTTTCTTGATAATTTCTGTATGATAAACCATATAATAAATTCTATTATTTATATATTAATTCTTTTTATCTGCTTAAATTTAAAATATTTAGAATATATGATAAGAAATTACATATTAAGCAAGAAATACATTTTTCTACTTTCCAAGTAATTATTATACTTTTTAGCATAAATAAAATCTACATTTATGGTTTTTCTATTTTTTATATTCCATTTCCAAAAATTCTTTAAATTTTTCAAATTATTTTCCCCTTGTTTTCTCTTAGTGCACCCATTCTAGACAGAAAACATTTATTTTAGCAAACGATGAAAGTTGTGTGGAATTTTAGCTAAAAATCAAATCGAATGGTTTGTCGTTAGGGTTTGCAGGAGGGGGGCTGGGGTTTCGGAAGGTCTTGCCCCTGTAAATTTTAGGGGCGGGTTTCGGCTTCGATGTTTTTTTTTTTCTCTCTTACTTTTTGGGTGCTGCCAGCCGACAGGAGTTGGAATGATTTGTGGCATTTTACAATTTTATTTGCTGCCCCGAAACCCCCGGACCCAGGGCATCATTTGTAAGCCAACTAAGCGTCCTTTAAGGACTATTTTGTGGATGCACTCGAACGAACAATGGAGGACACTCGACTCGCCTTCTTTTGTGCGGTTTTTCGGGCCGCTCTGCCTTCTGCATTCGATATTCATTTGAAAGAGGAAAAACACACGAAAAACAGGGGACTTTTCGCATTTACCTGCTAAAAATGCTGCTGGGATTTTGACACGTACAGATACAGTATATAGATTCCCCTGGAGAGTCCAAGGGATCTGCATCCGCATGCGCAACGCAACCCAAAAACTGACCAGAAACTCTTCGGTCGTCCTCTTCGGATCTTTTGTCTATGTTTGCGAGGCCCAAAACAAAGGTGTGATATTTGTTTCTCTTTTGTCCCTGATCAGGGCAATTGGCTCAAGTCAAGATGCATTTTTCTGCCTTTTCCCATTGTTTTTCCACGGCCACTGAGCCGTAGACTTCTTGTCAGCGTTTGACAATTAGCCAAAAAGCCATAGTGGTCACAGGACTCTTGAAAATGCCTCCTTCTCTTTGTGTTTTGTTTGTGAATCCAATTATGAGGGGCTTGCTGCAGCCAAAAAATCTGCTGACCGAGATGGTCAAGCAGCTGGTTTTCCCACCTTTTCTTGTATTTCCGAGTTTGGCATTTGGAAAATCTTTGCAACCGGCACGCGCTTCTTTTCTTGTATTTCTCGTGTGTGGGATTATGTGACACAATGGAGTTAGGCGTCTAATCTACAAAAGGTGTTTTGTTAGCCACTCAAAGCTAATAAGTAGATGAAAAGATATAGACAGATATGGAAAGAGTCATTCGGAGGCCACGAGATGTATCTTCAAGGGGTTCTTTTTAGAAAAAAGATGTATCTTAAGGCATATCTTACAGAGGATGTGCCGCAGCTTAAAAATAAATATAATCAATGGTTAATAAATACATCAAGATAATGTTTATAATTTTTCCAAGAAGAAAACGTCTTTAAAATGATATCTTAGTAAATATCAACGAGTCTTTAAATATTTTTCAAAACAATTTTAAATCCTTTAAAAGCCTTGGTAATTTTTTATAATTTGAAGAGCTAAATCACCCAACTAAGCGCCTACTAAACCCACTCTTAAACCAACTTAAATGCAAATCCAAACCCGCCAGTCAAGGAAAACATTTTTAAGCCACAAAAGGAAGGCGTCAACGACTTCTTAAAAACACAAAATATTTATGGGAGGTTTAGTTTTTTCCAATCTTTCAATTTTCTTGTGAATTATTAATGAAAAATCAGTTATTGAAATATGTATATATGTTTTTTATAGCTGCTTTGCAGGCATTCGACATTTAAACGCTTAAATATTTATGCCTTTTTTATATCTCTTTCTCCGACTGACTACCTAAGAGCAGGGAGAAAAAAGAAAAAAGATACATACATTGTTGAATATTCATAAGCCCCAGCGCCTAGTGGCGTCATTTTCGGATTTGGATTGGGATTCGGATGATATAGACGGAGACGGAGACGGGGATGGAGGGGGGAAATCTGGGGCGGGTCAAGATCGATGATGTCAAGGGAAAGAGGTCGCTCGCTCGCCGAGAATCCCCCTTTTTATGGCGGCTCAGAACTGTTGACATTTGATTATTTTCGGGCTTTTCGCATTCTCAAGTTGTAATCCGCGGCGCTGCCCCCCGCTGTCCGGTTATCGTTCGTATAAGTTCTTCGTATAAATCCATAAGCCAATGCGATTAAATATATAACGCAGAGCAATAAGCGTCAGCACCTTGTCCAATTTGCTATGGTAATGAAAATTATATTCGTCGAACAAAGCCATGGCAAATCGATCATCGGCGAGCATAAATCATGATCGATTCTCTGCACACTCATGCCAAATATTTCTGAAGATCTTTAGGCCTTACAAATCCTGTGGGTGGTTCACACAAACACACACAGAAAAAGCTACAGCACAGCGGGTGCAAAAATCGATTAAACGTTTTCGAGATAAAACCAAAAAATGTATTTGTTGAATGAACATTTGGAAATTGAGCAACATCATCTAGGCGACACGATCGCTGCAATGTCGAGGGGGAAAAAAGCCCAACTGAATGTGCCTCATTTTTTCTTTTTTTTTTGGGTTTGGTTGCAGATACATCCGAATATTAGCCTTCATTTCACAGCCAATATTTCAAGATTCCCTAGACAGTGAGGGCTCGAAAAAGGGACAAAGTTTTAGTATGTAAATCGATAAGATTTAAATAATTTTTCTTTTAAATTTTAAGAGATCGTTTTGACCAGAACGGAAATTATAATGGAAGGTTTATTTTCAATTTATATTTAATAGTTTCAATTTATATTTATTAGTATTAACTAAACTGGGACTGTATTATATCTATTTTAATTTAAATAATAACAATTTGAAAAAACTATAGACATTCTTTTAGAAGTTTGTCCTTTTTAACTAGAGTCCGTATATTTTTTTATAGAAATTAAAAAGAAAGTCTTTCCAAATCTTGGTAAACAATTAAAAGCATACTTTAATTTCCATTTCCCATACCGAGTTATTACTGTATTTATAAGCCAAAGTGTGGGCAGTGATGTGAGGCGATCGTCATGTTGGTTTTTTTTCTGTTTTTTTGTTGTTGTTTTTTTTTTTTGTTTTTTATCTGACTTTTTCAATGCACCCCACTGTGCGATTTGTGTGCTTTTCATATTCACCGCGATGCGAGTAAACCATCGAAGGTGGTGGCCTCTGTCGTCTCCGGCTGTAAGTTTTTTTTTGTTTTTTGGAAACTCATCGTTTTCCATCGTTTATTAGCGGTATCCCAACGGAATTGAATTGGCCTGAGATCGGGAATATGGAGATGTGAACTATTTTGCTCTGGTTTTTGTCTTAAGCCGGAGTCACTCTGTATTTCTAATGGCCATTCAAGCGCCGCCTGTTGCGTTGAGCGTCTGACCCGCAGCGGGCGGGTTAAGCAATCCGAAAAGGAAAACAATACTATTTTTATGGGTCACTCGGGGTACGACGTCTTACATGTGCAGCAATTAAAGAGGAACGAAAGTATCTATATATATATGTATATCTATTATAGTGATGGAGTGTGCAAAGATTGAGCTTAGATTCAATACAAAGTGCAAAATCAACCATTAAAGTTATTGTTAGACTGTAAATAAGTGGTGTATTTTATTATGGGGCATGATTGACATTTATTAAACTTGTTATAGGGCTTTATGGAGGCTATAGTAAAAAGGGTACTAAAAGGTAAATATGAATATTGAATTTATTGTGACCAGTGCGATAAAAATAAGTGTACACTGGGCTAAAATAAAAATACAAATACAAGTACAAATTTATATTACACACACTCTATGGCTTTTGACTCCTTAACACTTATTTTCTAAGTAAATATGAGCTCATCTGGCTTTGATATATTATTTCTTGAAATGTCTTATAGATTTACAATGTAACACGATTTACTAACTTAATGAATAATGTTTCTTTGAGTTCTGATGGCTTGAAATTTAATTTAATTTAATTAATTACTATATATTATAATTATACAGCATTTATACATTGTAAATTGTAATATAAATATATAGAAACCTATTATAGAACCATATAAAGACTCTTTTCTATTATAAGAATAAAGGTTTCCCTAATATTGTAAAAGAAACTATTGGTAAATATTAGGGAACCATATAGAATCACTTTCCTTTACTTTTTTATAAAAGATTCTTTGAATAATTTGCATTAAATCTTAAAAATCCATTTCATAACACTTAAAAGTATTCCTATTCCTATTATATCCTTAAACCCCCTTACTAAGCATTTTAAAGTATTCCCATTCCTATTTTATGTGAGAAAACCCTTTCCTATCACTTTAAAGTATTCCCCTTCCTATTATATCTTAAAAACCCCTTTTCTTATCACTTTTATATACATTTTCCTTAGTTACCAATTATTAATCCTTTCCAAACTCACCTTCATTTTAAGTGCCTCCACAATTTTGGCGGTTTTTAATCCAAGTCTTTTGCACAAAATTCTTTCGCCAGCTTTAGATTTTGGGTTCAAGCCAAAGATGATTACAGATGTGTAGCGATGTTATATATTTAAATCAATGGGACATCAAGCGTCGTCCCATTATTATGATTATATAATTATTATTAATTCTGCGCCAGCTAATAATAACTCGAGATCGAGTATATCCGAAGATGTGGATCAATTCGCAGAGGTCTGCAACATTTTCGTTTGCTTAGCGTTTAGCCACTGGCAATTAGCACCACATTCGATAACAGTTCACTCGGTTCAGTTTCGGTTCAGTTCCGACGGCAAAAGGTCTGGCCTGCCCCTGCTATATACGAGTATATTCCTATTACGGGTATTATTCGACGGAACAACGAACGCCTTCCTGCCTTATCGCGTGCAACGATAACAGACGCCACACACACACGTTACGGAGATTTCACGATATATTCTCCTCTCTCCGGAAGAGAAGAGTTGGTCTAGAGCGGACGCGAGATGTTGTTACAGCTTCGAGGCCACTGCGCAAACTGCCGGCGCTCGAGGTTCGAGCTCAGGGATCTGGCTGACTGAAGCGATTCACCACCACACGCTCACATGCTCACAGGTAAACTAACACACAGCACTAACCCAGAACCACCACCACCACCACGAGCAGCAACACCACCAGCGAGCATCCCGTCCAGACTCGGACTCGACTCGACTTGAGGCTAAAAAAACCCGCTCAACTGGTTTTTGAGTCGCCAGCTGTCACGCTCGGGAAATGGTGGTGGCTCTCGATTGGCTAACCTAGCCACGCCCCGCATTGCCGGGGAGAACGAGTTCCGGACCGGCGTCCCCCATTTTGAGTGCTTTCTCCCCGCGACATCCCACTGGGCTTGAAGCCGCTGCTTCTGGCCAATTGAGTGCGCCGGCGCGTGCCAACACGGGCCACTTGGGATGCGGGAGTGAGTGAGTGAGTGAGTGAGTGAGAGTGGGATTCGGGCGAGTGGAAGCCGGAGGAGTCCCAATGGCTGGGTGTTGCTTACGGTGGTTATGTTGCTTCGCGATTGCTCTTCAATGTTGCTGTTGCCGATGGCGGGGGTGTAGCTAAAGTTTATCTGTTGTTTACATTAATGTTGCTGCTGTTTTTGGGAGTTTTTAGTAATGTTTTTCTGCAATCTCTGCTATTAATGGTGATCTATTTACCTTTTTTTATATTTTCTTTAACTTATATTTTGTATATCTTATAGTTATAGCTAAATATAGTTTATATCTGACCTAATGTCGCTTAGTGAGCTTTAACTGCTTTCTCCGCAGCTTCTTTTAATGTTGCTAAAGTTTTACTGTTTGTTTACACTCATGTTGCTCATGTTATTAATATTTGACTCCGTTATCTTTGAAGCTTAGGCTGCTATAAATGTCTCCTATAATTTTAAGTCATGTTGCTAATGCTATGGTAATTTCTGCCAGTGTAGCTGTTAGTTATCTTGTGATGTTGCTGCTGCTTGTATGATGTTGCTTGTCAATGTTGTTTTTGTTTTTATGTTGCTGCCATCATGAGTGAATGGAAAATCGAGAGAAAACCCAGGGAAAATGGGGGAAACGGAACTTGCACTCCAACGCACTTGACTTTTTTGGGGTCAAACCGCTTGACGAAAGGGGAAATGAGTTGCCAGAGGAGTTTCCTTGGTTGTTAAAGAGATTTTTATGACATTCTAAATTTTATTGTTTACATAAGTACATTTATAATTAAATAAAAGTGATATTTATAATATTAAAAGAACAACATTTAGATGATAATTTTTACCTCAATTCTAGAAAGATCAGAATGTTTTAATAATACTTAATATTTATTTAATAAACCTTTTCCCCTTATGGATCTTGAGTAAAATATCTCCCCTTAATGATGACAACTTGCTCCTTAATTCCGCCTCGCGTTAAGATCCATCAAAAGTATAAAGTATGACTGCTCCTTTGTGCTCCTTATCCTTTGATTTAAGCCTGAGTTTAAGCTCTGTATTTAGCTTACCGCTCTCCATCGGATTTTCCTTTGACTTTCGCAGCTCGCCGGGCACTTTAACCATTACTTTGTGCCATTTTTCATCCAGTGTCTGGCTGGGTCGTGGGCTGTCTTTTAAAGCCGCTTGGCATTCAATTGGCATTTGGCTGTCGCCATCATCCAGTGGACCGACCAGTGTGGACTCCCCCACTTCCACTCCCACTGCCCCTGCTCCATTCGCAGTTTTTTCTTTTTTTTTTTTTTGCTTTGCTCACGTTATTTAAGGATTAACATCATTTTATGCTGCCTCGCAATGCCTTTTTTGCAGGATTAAATGCTGCCGTCTGCTGGCTCTCTCGTTCTCCTGCCAATGCACTTCTCCAAAAACAGCTTAATTTTTATTTAAATTTTATTTTAATTCAAAACTTAGCTAACTTTGTTGAAAGTTAGGCATGTTTTACATTTGATATACAATAATATTTATATTCAATTGTATTTTAGTTTGTTCAAAGACACAGTTTTATCTCATAATTATGATTATAATCAAGGAACTTCATCAGTAATAATTTTGCGTAATAACGGGCTCAAAATTTCCCCTGGTTATAATTTACCAAAGTGTAGCTAAATTCGTACTTGGGAATTACAGGTTCATTTGGAAGTTAACAGAGTGTTAACATAGATAGTTACACTTTGTGAGGATTCTTCAGGATTCTACCTTAATGGTTGTATTCTATTATTTAATCCAATTACTGCTTGAAGTTCTCTCTGACATAAACAGCCTTTAAGGCCTAATAAAAAAAAAGTTCCTTTATATTTTTCCGAGTGTTTGTCAGCCAACTTTACCACCCCCTTTCCACCCATTCTCTCCCCCCCTTTCGCTCCTTTGAATTGATTGCATTGCACTTTTTCTCGCTTCCAGTTGTTGTTGTTGCTGCTGTTGCTGTTGCATAGTTTGCTGATGCGCCGCCTCCATTCCATGGCTACAAAGTGATTTTTATGGCTTTCTGTCTGTGTACGCGCCTCTGTGTGTGTGTGAATGCAAATGTTTGCGTTTGTGTGCGAGTGCAAGTGCGAGTGTGTGTGCGAGTGTGTGTGTTTGAGCACACTTTGATGTTTCCGCATTACAAAGGCGGCACTTTATCAAAAGGCAACCAAAAAGCTCGACAGCAGCTGGTAGCTTTAACACGCATACGCCCCGTGGGGTGCCACAAAAAAATGAACGAAAAAGACTAGAGAAACTAGGGGTATCGAAGGTATAATTGATTCAGAGGAGAAACTATTAAAGAGTACAATATTTAAGTACTTAAAAAGCCTGTTCTTAAATTTATTTAATAATTATTTTAATATTAAAATAACTGGTTTTGATAAGTATCTTTATCTATAGCTAAAACCCCTTTAAAGTCCCTAATAGAAACCCTTTTTAAATAAATATATTCCTTTCAGAAACCCCTGACTATCCAACCATCTATCAGCACATCGAAGCGCAGCCTTTGCCTTATCCTGGACCACATCTGCCTTTGGGAACCAACTCCAACCCAACCCAGGAGGCTCTAAATTGATTAACAGTAGCCTAGCCCCTGGCACCGATGGGGGGTGGGGTGGATGTGAAAGAGATGCTGTCAACGCTTCGGTGTTCCCGGAATGCCTTCCATTTACATGCCATAATTTTTAAATGTCACCCGTTTACAAAGGGCTTGACCATTTGATTTCGGCCGCCTTCGACAACAGGTTGAAACCTTCGGTTCGGCGGGGCAGGTAGTTCTGAACCGGGAACCCCAAATGAACTCATCCTTTTCATCTCTCTCTTTGTTCGATCCATAGACCAGCGATATTATATTTATTTAGATCTTTATTGAGCTGCAACCTGTCGCAGCCGCAGTCGTTTTTGGGTTTCAGGGTTTGGTTTTTATTTTTTGTTTTTTTTTTCGATCTTCCCATTTTGTTGGCAGATTTATGTTCTGGCCTCCATCCCAGATATTGATCTAAAGCGATACCATCGAAAGGCTGACCAAGAGTAACGTAACGTAACTCTCTATATGAGAAGGCACTGTGAGAAAATTAGAAATAGTTTTTTATTAAAAGATATTTTTCAACCAATCATAAATCATCATATAATAAATTAGCCAAAGAGCTACGAAAAATTACTTGCATTCCTTTAATCAGCACTAATTTTGAAAAAGTTTCTTATAATTGCCAAGTGCAAGTTGTGGCACCAAAGATTTAATATTGGAAATATTTTATAAATGCTTTTTAAATTATAAATAATATGCCGTAGAAAATACAAAAATAATACTCACCTTTTATTTTTTAAAACAAATTTATATATTAGTTTCTCCCAGTGTCCCTTTCTCTGATCGGTGAAAATTTCAGGGTAATTTGTTGGCTTCGTTTTCAAATTGTTTTTGTTGGTCGGTTGGTTGGTTGGGTTTCGAGGACAATAACAGGCTCTGGCCCAAAACTGTTGGTGGCATATTCGATTGTGTGTGCGGCTGGCTACCTATTCCGGCTTTTGGCGTCGCGCGTGTTATGAAGATGTTAAGAGATCCCCGATACCCTGGTCAACCCCTGAAATATGTCTTAATTGTCCGGGGTTAGGGCCCAGCCATAGAATGGACATAGCCAGAGTATACCAACATTTAGTCCACCGGCTGTTTGCACAACTCCTGGTCCTGTTTGCTCAAGTTTCGTTTTATGGCATGGTTTTTTTTTCTTTATTTTTCGGGGTAACATGTGCCAAAGGACACATCAATTTGTGGTGGTAAACGACTGTCCAATGCGTTCTCATAGCCCATAAATCATTTGGCCAACAACTTGTTCTACAAAATTTATGTTTCACGTCCAGTGGGAAAGATAAAAATTTGCTGTTTATATATTAAAGTATTTCTCTGGGGATTAAAAAATGTTTGAACTTACTGTTTTGAAATCTCCAAAGCTTCCCCCTTCCCGAAAAATCAAACTAAGTTTTGCATTTGCTTGTTCTTTCTCCTTATACATTACGTATATATATATATATATATATATATTTGTAATAACTCTCTAGTGTATATATAAATTAAAATAAATAAATACATTTTTTTGGTTGTGTGGTTTTTGTTTGGTTTTTTTTTTTTTTTTTAATAATAATTATCATTACCATCGTCATCATTATATATCATTAGAGTTATCCTCGTCGGTAAAAACGCCGCCCTCATCTCTCTCAATATTTGTTGTGTCTTTATCTCATTTGCATGCTTGGTTGTTCGAGTTGCCGGTTGCCGTTGTTGTAGTTGTTGTTGTGGTTGTTGTTGTGTTGGAATTACAATGTTTCACCAATCAGACCGAATTATCATGATGCAGTGTTGTTGTAGTAATAATAATCATAATAATAAAATTAGTAATAGTAATAATGATAATAATAATAATAATAATAGTATGTATATTGTATAACATATGGCGCACCCTTGTGTGGATTCCTGCCTCCATTTGCACATTCCCCAACTCTCTACCCAAACTCTATCCCTTAACTTTCACAACATTCTCCTTCTCCCTTTAGTCATCAACGATTTTTTTGTGGTTTATTTTAACAAACAGAGCAACAAACAAAGAAATGCACAACAGGAGCCACACATGTTCGATACACTCCCCAGGATTCTGTCCATATCTTCTCGATCTCTCTCTCTCTATCTATCTCTGGCGCGGTTCTAGCCAACAAAGCGTTTTCTGTGCCTTACGATTCTGTGCTTATCAATAATAATATAGTATAAGTACTATTTTCTTCGGTATTCTGGGTGTTTTGTATCTTCTTTTCTTTGTATTTGCCGAATCTTGAGCAGTTGTTTGTTGGTTCACTAACTTATTTGGTACTGTTTTTGTGTTATCCGGCTATATATATATATATCAGTATGTATAATGCTATATGTGAGTTATCGAGTGAGTGTTGCAAGCTGAGTTTCTAGCCAAAAGCCATTTATACTTATAGTTTAATGTCAATGGTTCAGGGTTGGAAAGGGGGGATCATGAAAATGATAGTGGATAGTGAATAAACGATCCTATACTGGGCTGGCCACTAACCTACACTTACTCGCTATTATGTATATATATATAATCGTAGTCGCGTTTCAGATTCTTGTTGTTGTTGTTGTTTTGTAAATTATTGTTATGTACATTTTTAGACATACAGTTCCTAGAAGTGCCCCTAGAAGTGCGAGCGAACAACGAGAGAAGAAGTCCTGCCCAACACACACAGTTTTCGTTGTACAAAAATCAGAGGCAAATCATAAGCCAAAAGCTGAAAGAAAGAAAGATAAAACCTGGGAAATATATATAATGCAGAATAATAATAAGTAAGAACGAAACGAAACGCTTTAACTTTTAACTAATCATGTGGTTTCTCTTTTTATTATGTACTTTTCGATTTTCGCATTTTGTTTGTTTGTTTCTTCTTATCTTTTCTTCTCTTCTTTCTCTTTTTTCACTTGCCTATTATATTATTTAGATGGTACATATACATATGTAGTTTATACGCTAAGCTAATTATTTTGTTTAACAATAAATGTATATAGCTGCTTGACTGCTCCTCCTCCATCCTCCGCCAATCCTTCATTTCTTCTCATCTTGGTTTTTATTATTATTATTATTATCATTATTATTATTATTATTATTATTATTATTATTATTATTATTATTACTTTGCTTATGCTTAACAACGAAGGTTTTTTTAGCTGCATTTTCTTTGCAGTTAAGGAACAGAAAATGATAAGGAAATTCTATTTCGAAAGAACATAAACGTAATAGGGAAAATAATAATTCACAAAATCAAAAATCAAATTTAACAAATTTTCAATAATTAAAATTACCAAATAATAATCATAATAATTGACTCTCTAAATCATAGATTTCCATGGGGTCTTTTAAATAAACAGATGTTGTGGTGGTGGCGGCTTGTGTCGAGAGACTTTCCCATCGAAGAAGAGGCTATAGCTTAGCTTTACACTACAATTTTGCTGGACAAAATTAGATATAAGACTCGCGCGCAGCAGCAGCTGTCAGGTCCGGGTCAGGGTCCGCGTCCTGGTCGGTCAGTTTGCTGTTGTTCGTTTCTGTTCTTGGCTTTCGGTTGAGATTTCTAACATAATTAAAACGCATTCAATTAAACACACCAAAGCAAGGCGACTTTTGTTTTTTTGGTAGCAGCTTTTTGGAAATATAATCCGGTTAAAATAGTATTTTGAGAATTCCGGGAGATTCTCTGGCCTTAGCATGAAGTGTGGTTCCATTCGAGAGCTCTAAAGTCTACCTGAATATCCTACATTGTATATATCTGTGTGTGATAGGCGGAAGAGTGGAAGTTCAGGTCCGGGTCCGAGTCTTCAGTTCGAGAATGTCCGTCGTTGTGTGTGTGTATTCATTTATTGCTTCTTCTTCTTCGGCTTCTTCGTTTCTTTAAAGACTATTTTTTGTAATGGCACAAAATGTACAGCATTCATTCCTTTCTTCCTTCCTTCCGGGTTGTCATCTTCGTTTCCTTTCCCCTCTCTCTCTGTAGCGCTTCAGTTATGGTAACTTAACTCTATAGAGGCTATATATGCTATGCTTTGTCGGTTCCCCCCCATTTCCCACTCTGGCTTTGCTCTCTCCCGGCTCCATTATACGCGCGTGTGTGTTGTGGATAGTTTGGATAGTTTTTGGTTCCTGGTGTCACGCTGCTCCTCTTGCTCCGCCTTCTCCTCCAGCTACTGCTACCAATATGCCCGACAACTCTCTGCGGCCAGCACTCGACGAGGTCTTGCCTCCAGCCATCCGTTTATCCGTTCATCCGTTCATCCCTTCATCCGCTCCACTTGCTCCTAGTATTATGGTTGTCAACTACTTTATGTTCCACTAGATTAGGTTGCTATTTTTTATATTTATCTTAGGTATGCCGTTATGTTTATGTAGTTTTTCTTTTGCTTTTGGGAGTTCCTATATATTGGGCTTTTCCGGCTGGCTTTACCGCGGACGCGAACCTTTGTAGTTCGGGTTCGGATGGCGACTGGGATGACGCGCTGGAAAGAGATGGAGAATATAAGTTGTAAGTCGAAAGGAATTATGTCAAAAGCTCTATGAAATGGTATAGTTAAGTAAAGCTGAGTAAAGCTGAGTTATTATTTAAATTATCTTATCTACTGACTCTCAATGTGCAAGCGCTTAACCGAATCGCTCTCAATAAGATGTTATTTGTATTTTTGTGTTTTATTATTAATTGAATTCCTAACGCTGCAAGTCTAGGACTTACAAATTAACGCGCTAGTCACAAGAGCGTATTATAAGAGTTACGCTCTCAAAAGTAGCTCAACTGAGAACACTTAACCAAGTGGGGAAGCAAAGGTTATTTAATTTAATATTTAAATAAAAAGAAGACTGCTAATTTATGGAGAGAAAATTGTACCTTGTCTTATATATTTTTACGATTTTAAAAGGTATATCTCGTGAATTATATGATACTGAAATACATTTAAATTCTTATGTATTCTTTAGAGTTTATTTAATATGACTTTCGGTAATTTGAACCCTTAAGCATAGACGCTTTATTTATTTAGATGCCGGACGCCACACACGCGTCTTTTGTGCTGTATCTAGCGCTGGGTACAAGGTATGTTGCCATAGAGACAGAGAGAGAGAGAGCGCTCTAGAGGAAGTCGCTCTCTTAAACAACCGAGGCAACCGATGACTATATGTGTGCACCGTATTCTCAAGCATTCTACATCTATAAGTAAACATTCAAGCGCATTCTCTTTTTTGTGAAAACGGAGAGAACGCAAATTTTGTCAGAAACAGAAAAATGTCTCATTTTAGTAATTCTAGCCTCTTTGATTCAATGGATAGCGGCAGCAAAGGATATTTAATATATATGAAATGTATAGAAAAGAAGACCCCTTATTTATGGCTTAGACTTCTCTGAGAAGATTATACCTTGGCTAAGAAAGTTTTATATAGATGTTTTTACGACTTTAAAAGGTATATCTCCTGAATTTTAAGTTATTTTCCATAAATGTAAATACTCGAGCATTCTTAAGAGTTTCTTTAATCTTTTTCGATCATGTTAGCCCCTTACTCACCTTGTATCATCATAGTGGGATACATGCCGGCCACCTGCGCCATTTGCGGCCGGATATCATTTGACGGCGACCGTCGACTGTTGGGCAAGGCAACCGAGGGCTAAACGAAAGAAATAAACATTAATTAGTCTCCACTCAATTCCAGATCTCAAGGGCTACTCACATGCGCAAAGTACGTCTGGCCGTACTTGAAGTACACGCCGGCGGACGCCCCATTTGGATTGTAGCCGCCCAGGGCGGCAGCAGCGGCCACGCCGCTCAGTACCGCCGCCGTGGCCTGCTGGCTGCCCGCCGCAGCGGCAGCGGCAGCAGCGGCGGCACTGTGATGCAGCTGGGCTGTGGGAATGTGCGAGCGGGCGCCGCCGCCGGCTCCAGGCTGTGGCCCACCATTCGAGCCAGGCGCCGGCCCAGCAGCACCAGTTGCGCCGCCGCCACCGCTGCCCAGGTAAATGGAGGGCGGTGAGGCGGCATTCATGGCAGCACCGGTGGCCTGGTCCAGGACCACATAGCCGCCGGAGTGGCCAGTGACCAGTGTGGCCTGCTGCTGCTGGGGCTGTGGAGCAGCATTGGGCGTGTTGGCCGCACTGTTGTTGTTGCTGTTGCTGCCACCAATACTGTTGGGCGAGTTGTTGCTGCTCTCGTGGCTGCCGCCGCCATTGCCACCCCCGTTGCCTCCGCCATTGGCGCTGGGCGAGTTGCGCTGGGAGACGCTGCGTCGATAGTCCTGGTTCTGGCTCATGGACTTCTGGCTCCGGAAGCTGGCGGCTCCGGCATTCAGGCGAATGGGCGGCTTGGTCTCGTAGCTCCCCGGATTGGAGCTCGTGGCATAGCTGGGCGGGGGCGGTCCACTGATCAGCGGCAGCTGGTTGGGCTTGTTCTCCCGCTTGCCACCACCACCCATGGCATGTGGCGGCGGTGGGCCGCGATGGTGATAGCTGCTGCTGCTGCTGGCTCCACCGCCGGAAGACGAGGCGCCACCGCCCAGGCTCACGCTGCTCGGCGAGGCACGCGGTGTTGGCTCGTTGTTGGAGTTGAGCAGCGGCGTCTTGGCCCCGGAGGAGGGTATGCCACCCAGGGGCACGGAGTGATGCCTGGGATTATAGCCGCCGGGATGATAGGGCTTGCGTACGCCTCCCACCGTTTGTGCTCCCGACGCTCCGCCGCCGCCATTGTTCCGCTTCTCGTAGGGCGAGTAGCCACCGCCGCCGCCGCCACCCTCGTTGCTGCTCTGGCTCTGGTAATAGTGCGGCGTGGAGCTGTTGCTGTGGTAGCCACCGCCGCCGCCTCCTCCGGCACTGCTGCTGCTGCCGCTGCTGTTCCCATTGTTGCCAGGATGTGCCGGCGGTGTGCTGAACAGCGGTGCCTGCCTACCCGGAGCCGCTGGCGTGCTGGGCGCCGACTGCGAGGCAACCTGCTCCATGGTACTCCCACTTGAGGCCGGGTAGAAGGGAGCCGCCGTGATCAGAGCATGATGTGGACCACTCTGTGGCGGCGGTGGCGCCTGCTGCGCCACCACCTGAGGAGCTGTGGGCGGACCACCGCCTGGACCGCCGGCCGCTGCTGCTGCTGCCGCCGCCGCTGCCGCCGCATAGGGGAAGATATTCGTTGGGATCAGCGCGGTGGCATGTTGGGCGGGCAGCGCGTACACATGTGCCGCTCCCGCCGCACCACTGAGATCCGTGCCGGCCGCTCCGCCGCCATGGGCCAGCGTCAGCGTGGGCAGCGCATGATATGTGGTTGTGCTGGCCGCCGGAGCAGCGATCAGCTGGGCGGAACCGGCCGCCGAATGATGGCCAACGCCAACGCCAACGCCACCACCGCCGCCGCCGGCATGATGACCCACCGAACTGGGCGCGTAGCTGCTGGGATTGTAGTGAATGGAACCGCCGCCGGGCGTGCGCTTAACGCGGCCGCCATAGCCGCTAGAGGAGCTCACCACCGCGCCGCCATTGCTCGTCTGCTGCTGCTGCTGCTGCTGATGGTGGTGCTGCTGCTGGTGGTGGTGATGGTGCTGCTGCTGATGCGGCTGGTGGTGCTGCTGTCCCCCCGTCACCGACACCGTTTGTGGACCCGCCGCCGTCCCAACTCCCGGCTGCGTGTGCGTGTGCTGCACCTGCTGCTGCACTGGCGGCTGGGTGGCCGCCACCATGGGTGCGGCGGCCACCGCCTGCTGGGGCACATAGTACGAGATGGGGTGGTAATACGGATACGAGTATTGGATCGGATACGGGGCCATGGGCAGCTGCTGGAGCTGGGCACCGCCGCCGCCGCCGACAACGGGTTCGCTGGAGTAGATGAGCGGCGCCTGGTAGATGGGCCCGCCATTAGGCGCTGCTGCCGTTGCGAACTGCGCCGTCGGATAGGCGGCCGCCGCTGCCATTGGCATCACCGTGGTGGCCGTTGCCGGTCCTCCCGGTCCCGCCTGGTAGATCGCCTGCGCCGGGATGAGACCCTCACGCGGCTGCTGCGACGGATCGTAGACAGGTATCATGTAGGTGCCGCCTGTCAGCTCGCCGCCTGCCTCTGGAGAGGCGAACAGCGTCTGGGTGGGCGGATGGCTGCTGGTCGTCAGCTGGAAGAGCGGCTGTGAGGCGCCGCCGGCACTGCCAACGCCGGGCTGAGGATACGCGGCATACACCATGCCCTGTGGCACCGCATAGATGCTGCCATCGGGCTGTAAAGCGGGGGAGGGAAGGAAGCCTCATTAGTGGACAGTTTCATGGAATTGCAAAGAACTTGGACTCACCCCCTGCTGATATGTGGTGGCGCAGTAGGGCGCCGCCCCGTTGGGCGTGGTGGTGGTGTGAAAGACGGTGGATCCGTCTGGCGCCTGATAGCTCTGCGTGTACGTCCAGGTGGTGGTCTTGGGCTCCTCCCCAACGGCCACACTGGGCCCATGGCTCTGGCTGGGCGTCTTCACCACCTCACACTGGCTGTAGGGCGTGGAGCTGGGCGAGACGGACTGTAAGTCGCAGTTCACCTGCGTGGCGGACGCCACCAGGGGCAGAGGCGTCTGGCTGGCGGGCAGCAGTTCGGAGGAGGCAGCAGAGGCGGAAGAAGAGGGTCCTGCTGCCAGCGGCTCCTGCTCCAGGGGCTCCTGCTGCTGCACCGATACGGCAGCAGCGTCCAGCTCCAGCTTCTCACCCAGGGCACAGCAGGCGGGTATATTCGGACTGGTGGCCTGGTTCTTGTACTTCTGCACCTCGATGCGATCGTAGTTCTTGGTGGAGGTGGAGGTGGTAATGCTCAGGCAGGCCGTGGCACTGGCCAAGCTATCACAATCGTCGCCCTTGACGCTGCCTCCATCCTGCTGCTGCGGCTGCTGCTGCTGCACTGGCAACGACGACTGCTGCTCGTAGCTCTCGTATCCCTCGGAGCACTCCATGCCCGGGGATTGAGTCTCCTCCGCATAGCTCTCGGTGGAACTGCAGGAGAGCTCAGTGGTGACATACTGCGGCTGCTGGGGAGGCAACTGCTGTTGTTGCTGCTGTTGCTGCTGCTGCATTTGCTGCTGATGCTGCAACTGCTGCTGCTGCTGCTGCTGCTGATGATGCTGCTGCTGCAAATGCGGCGACGATTTGCGATAGTTGTTGTAGCCACCGGAGGAGGAGGAGTTGCCCTGCGACTGGTACTGATTGCCCGTGTGCTGGAGCGCCTGGTTGGGCGGCAGATTGGACGGGTCGTAGTGGTAGATGGAACTGCAAAGGTCATGGGGAAAGGATTAGATAACCTTATGGTTAAACTTTTCCGCAAGGAATTAACTGAATAGGGTTGAGTGTGTCATTTTTGGTAAGTATTTTCTCGCTCGGCAGCATGCAACGTTCGAATAGACAAAAGTAAAGACAAAGATTATAAAGCTGCAATCAGAATTTAACACTTTCTTAATTACTTAATTTATAATTTAAGTTCTTAATTACTTTTCTGTAATATCTTGATTACGTTCCATTCTGACAGCAGCTTTATAGGTTAAATAAAAGGAAAGTACAGTCGGCTCAAGCGGCTGCTGACAGAGTTGCCAGAGTGTTTGCTCATTGTAAAAAGTTTGTTATCATTATTTTCTTTTTTTTTTGCAGTGTGTTTAGCGACGCGACGGCAGCGACAGCGACAGACATTTAGGATTATATATATATAAAAGTAATCGAAAAACAACAACAACAAATGGATTGATCGACTGATTAATTGATTGATTGGATTGATACAATGCGAAATGCAATTTGAACGAACAACAATTAGGATAAGGCGACAACACTGGCAGACGAAACACACGATACACATTCATTCTTGGAGTTATCGATCAACGCTGGAGGCAAGGCAAGCTTTTGGTGAAAATTTGAATTTTTGGCAATGAAAAGGTGGATTTTTTGAGTGGGTTTCGAGTGGCCTCTGTGGGGGGACTCCAAATGTGTGTGATTTGTATGTGTGTGTGTGGAGGTGTTGATGAGCGTGAGACATAGAGCGGGAAAAGAATCGATAGTTTTCGATTAACTTCGATATTTTTCAAACTCTAGTGAGAGATAGAGGCACAGATCAAGAGATAGAGAAAGAGAGATATTGAGAGGTGAGAGGCGAATAGTTAGATTCGATATATATTCGATAGCAGTTTGGTGTTGCACTTTGGTGTCGGTTAATTTAGTTCGAGTTTAGGCAGATAATTTACAAAAACAACATCAACAAGTCGGCACGATAAATGAAAAGCTAATAATGTTGCATATTTCACATATATAATAAGAACGTATTAATAGTTATAATAAATAATATATATAAACATAGCTAGAGTTATATTTGGGATATTTGAAATATGGCTAAATATTTAATTAAGCTTCAAGCAAATTGTTTTAAAGAGAAAAACACTGATATTTAAAAAATTATATAAGTCTACATATTTTCTTTTGAACAAATATTAAGTTTAATAATTGATTTTCAAAGGTTTAAGAGATTTAACTGGAACTTTCGATCAAGAATATTTATGAGGATGTTTTCAATAATTTTAAAAATTTTTTTGTTAACCTTTTTACTGGAAATATTTACTGAGTAAAATTCTAAAATCTTGTATCATTTTGATTAGTTATTTTAAAGTTGAATACCATAATCACTACTACAGTTTTGTATTTAATATTCGATATATATAACTTTAATTAACGGAAACAGAACTATATCTTTGAAAAACATATACATATTTAATATTTAAAGCCGCATTTGTCGCTCTTTCTAGTCGAGTTAGAATGTGTAAGTCGAAGGAAAATAAAGAAAGCATTTGCAGAAATTATCTTTTTGGAAAAATACGAAACAATTTTGCAGCGATTTCTGTATATTTGTTATTAATATTGTTATTAATTTTTTAATTGTTTGTGTGGTTTTTAATTTGCTTTGGTTTAGTTTTTGTAAATTACCCGTCTGCATTGACAATTGGTTGGAGGGTTTGCGGATCAATGAGGAGGCTGCCAATTGGCACATTCGAAATGTCTGTGACGGCCCAGACGAGTCCCGATGTCCCCGAGGAGTTGGACGCCGACGACGACGACGACGATGCCGATGCCGACCCGGACGCGGCTCCCACTATTCCCAGGGGCGGCGATGTTGCGCCGCCGGCTGTGCCCGCCTGTGCTCCAACCACGGACAGTGGACCCGTCGTCGTCACCCGGCTGTGGCTGTGCCCATGGCCATGCCCATGCCCGTGCCCTTGCCCATGCCCATGCCCATGACTGTGACTGTGACTGTGGCTATGGCCATGGCTGTGACTGGGCGGAGGC
Organism: Drosophila baimaii; assembly: GCA_018874675.1. NCBI lineage: Eukaryota > Metazoa > Arthropoda > Insecta > Diptera > Drosophilidae > Drosophila > Drosophila baimaii. Next base: position 31,160 of record JAEIIU010044878.1, on the reverse strand, counting down.
GGATGGTTCAGCTCCGGCGTCTGCCTGTCGCTGCCGTAGCCCGTGGGCGAGGGCGTGACGGAGTCGGAACGCACGGATTGGGTGCGGGTCTTGTAGCTGGAGTTGGTTGGTTGGGGAGTTGGAGTCGGTTGTTGTTGTTGTTGGATTGTTTGAAATGTAGTTGGTTGTTGGTTGGTTCATTGTTGTTTCGTTTGTTGTTGTTGTTGTTGTCGGGGAATTGGCATACAAAAATTTTGGTTGGTTTCGGTTTGTTTTTTTTTTTGTTTTTTTTTTTAGTTTTCAATTTAAAATTATTTTTAATTTAAAAAAATGGGGAGCGAGAGCGATTTTGAGTTGGGGTACATGGACATGGTTTTAACATAAAATTACTTTCGTAAATTATCGGTTCCACTAGGTTGATTTTTTTGTTTTCGAAATATTTTTTATTTAAAAAAATCATAAATATACTTTAAATAGTTTTATTATAATTTTAACAATTTATATTCATTAAAAAATATAATAAATGTACTTTTAATACTTTTCTTTTCATTTTTACAATTTATTTTGATAAACAAAAGAAAAAGGGAAAGAAAATTGTACTCTTAATACTTTTCTTTACATTTTTGAAATTTATTTTCATAAAAAAATTCATACATATACTTTCAATACTTTTCTTTATATTTTTAACATTTATTTTTATTATATGCAATTTTTAACTACATTTTAAAACAGTGAAACTTTGAAGATAGGCAATAAAATCGTATTTTATATAAGAAGTTACTTTATTCAGAAAATCTTAAGAGAATCTTCAACGCTTTTAACTAAGAAACGAAAAATAAATTTCTTTATCCGAACAGAATACTTCGTTTCTCTTCGTTTTGGTCTTTGATTGATGGTTCTCAGTTGAGCTATGCTTACGCCCTTTGAATAATAACTTATGGAGAGCGGTTCGGTTGAGCGCTCGCTCACTGAGAATCAGCAGGAGAACAAACGCAAAGAAAGAATATAGAGAGTTCAGAGGATGAGCTCTAATTATTGATAAATCTAATTCATAATTATTTATTATTATTAATGATTAATTATTAATTATTATTAATGATGATAAATTAATTACTTATTAATAATTAATCATTCATTAATTAATAATCAATAAATTTAATTAGTTAATTTTTATTAAACATTAATTATTAATTATGATTGAATTATAATCATTAATTAATTATTATTTAATTATAATCATTAATTATTAATTTATTAATAATAATATTAATAATCATGAATTATTAACTCATTATTAATCATTAATTATTAATCATTAACGTGCCCCTATACCTAGTGGTTCCGATTTTACATTTAAACTAATAACCTCAAGCCTGCTCCTTTCAGAGAACACTCACCCACTGCTGGAAGGTGACAGCCGCCAAGGTGTGGAGGTGCTGCCAGTGGAATCCTGCTTGACAAAGCCGCGTCCACTCTTGTTCGAGTTGGTGGAATCACCGCGCGGCAGGGAATTGTTGCCGGGACCCCCGGAACTGGGCGGTCCACCATAGTTGCCAAAGTTGTGGGACTTGGGCACGGCTCCGCCGCCCGAACGCATCGATCCATCGCGCGATTCCGTGGACTGTTAGGGAAAAGATTTCCATTAGTAAACCATTTTCCACCTAAAACCAGCACTCTTCTTTATTTTTCATACATTCTGCATCTGCAGCATCTTTCCATTGGGCCTCTTGGGCCTGGGCGGCTGCTGGGATTGCTTCTGCTGCTGTTGCTGCTGCTGCTGCTGCTGCTCCCAGTAGCACTCCTCATCGCCACCACCAGAATAACCATCTTGGCCTCCACCACCACCGCCACCAGTTCGACTAAAGATGCGACTACGCGCCCGATCATAGTCCTCTTCGCGCTCCTCAAAGCTCTTGGCCTTGCGATCCAGCGAGAGTGGACAGAGATAGGGCGACTGGCGCACCTCATCGAAGCTGTGCGTGTCCCGCTTCAGAATCGATTTGCGTGCATCGTCGCGCACCAGCGACTGGAAGCGTATCTGGGGGGGAATCAGAGAGTATCGATTGGTTAAATAATTATTGAGTTTTATAACCGATTTACTGGTTAGTACCTCGGGTATGCGCGTGCCCTTGGTGACGGCCACAATCACACACTGCTGCGTCTCGGTGTCCACATTGTGCTCCATGCCAAAGAAGGCGGCGGTGCGATGGATCAGCATGCGATTGTATGAGGAAGCTGGCGGAAAGCGATACTCACAACCGCGACTAAAGGGGAGATATTTATTGAATTTTATTAGGATTCTCCTGCTCTCGATCTTAGGGCGTGTTAACTCACCTATTCTCCTGGACAAACTCCATGAGATCCTTCTCAATTTTAAGCAGGATATTACGATCCTTGGGATTCTTGTTGAGGGTATCGCGAAAGAACATTAGTAGATCGGTGCCACCGTAGTCCGTGTACTGTTCGCTCGAGTTCTCTGATTGATGAAAGACTAGAATCAGTGAGTGGATGAGCCGGGATATTTTGGCCACGCACGCACACAAAAAAAAGCATAGGGACACTTACCGCGCGATATAAAGCCCGAGGTGTTGTTGCTGCTCGAGTTTTGGGAGTTGTTGCCGCCGTTATTGGACACGTTGCCTCCTTCCCTGCCTCCTCCTCCTCCATTGCCGGCGCCGCCGCCTCCACCATCCAGGCTTCCTGATGAGCTGCCACCGAGATTCTTCAAGCGCGGCTTATTACCCTTGGCATTGGTGTTGTTGGCCCGATGCTTCTTGTTGCCACCTCCGCCTGCGCCCCGGGGCTCGTAGTGATACGGCTCCTCGTCGTGGTTATTGCTCAGATTGCTATTCTGGCTGGACATCTCGTGACGTTCATGGCGATCATGTCGCTCCGCCGCCTTGTAGTTCATGCCGGAGTTGTAGATCACGCCCGTGGAAGAGTTGCTGCTGTTGTTGCTGTTGCTGTTGGCGTTCTGATGCTTCTGGTTGTCCAGGCCATTGGCCTTCAGATCAACCACAAACTTCTTGCCGCCGCCGGTGTTGTTATTGTACTCCATGCCGCTGCCGTTGCTATTGGTGCGATTGTGCTGGCCGCCGGACTTCTTTGGTGGCGATAGCTTCGGGAACTCTGCCTCATTGCTGAGCGGTACATTCTGCTGCGGCTTGGGCGGCGACTGTTGCTGTTGCTGCTGCTGACTAGTGACAATCACCGCAGGTGGCGCCTCCATCAACGGCGAGTTGCCCCTTCCAGTTGATTGTGCTTTGCTGCTGTTGTTGTTATTATTATTGCTGATTATGGCATTATTGTTGTTGTTATTATTGTTGCTGCTGCTGCCACTGTTGATGTTGTTGTTGTTATTGTTGTGCTCATGGGCTTCCCCCTGGAGCTGCTCGGACGCGGCGCGCGGCGTTGGCGTGCGCGGCGGCGATGTCGACTCACGCATCGCATGGCTGCGTGTGAGATGTTTGCCCTTCATGTTGCCCTGTTGCAAGGAAACGGAAAACAGTAGACGTCAGGAGGGGTTGAAAGGTAATTAGTTTCAAATTAGTAAACCAAAATTGAATGCCAAAGTTGACCACTACAGGTGCCGCAGGGTACTATACAGTGGAGACTGGTCAAAAAGTTAAAATTACAAAGAAAAAATACTTCGTCTGCATAGCAGGGGTGCCCAGAGGCAGTAAATTTCTTTACCCGTAATGTAAACAACGCACTAGTGCGTTGCCTTTCTAATTTCCTAGCCAAATCTATCCTCTTTTAGAGCTAAATAACTATTTTTTACTCATAATTATATTTTTATGCAAAAAATGTTTGCTTTTCTCTGTCTCATATCTAGCCACTTTATTCTATATCTCACTCACATAAATATGTATAGTTATTTTCTATGCCCCAAAGGCAGTAAATTTCCTTACCCGTAATGTAAACAACGGACTAGTGCGGTCTCTTTCTAATTTCCTAGCCAAATCTCTCGGTTTTTTTGAAGCTAAAAAGCAAGGCTTATTTGCATGCATTATTATAAAAAAGGTAAGCTATATTTGGTCTCATATCTAGCCATTTTATTCTATATCTCAATCAAATAAATATAGCTATTTTCTAAGCATTATAACCAAAAATGTTAGCTATTTTCTGCTCATATCTAGCCTTTTTACTCTATATCTCTCTCACATAAATATAGCTATTTTCTGTGCATTACTATACGAAATGTTAGCTATTTTCTGTCTCATATTTAGCCATTTTGTAATATTTCTCACTTACTTAAAGGCAATTCTTAGATATTAATGTTTGGGCAGTACTGCTATCTATATATCTAGCTTGATATATATGCCAAAAAAAAGAGAAAATTAATCCAAGTCAGGATAATAAGAATCAATCATAAGAATCCAGGAGTTCCACTTTACTAAACAAAGGCAACCCTTCACAGTGGATATCCATGATGCAATTGTTGGGCTCATTGAAATGTAAAAAACAAACTCGGCTCGACGGCCCACTCACTCTCACCGGAAAAACCGAAAAGGTTAGCAGGTTAGACAGGCAAAGGGAGTAGAGTAAACTCCGCCTGGTTGCCATCGTGTGCTGGGGCTTATAATATACGATACGATATATACCCTTATACCCCCCATCCTTGCCTGGAAAATACCCAACCTACGCCCGGGACTCGGATTGCCTTTTGACATTATTCGCGCGACCTGAAGGACAGAGGACATCGGAACAGAATGGAGGATGAAACGCAGTCGGGCGTTCAGTCAGTCAGTCTGTTGGCCAATCGTTCAAGTTTAGTCATCACATTAATTTGGTTCTTTTATTTTATTTGTTTGCTTTACTTCATTGATTTTCCAAGACTGACATCATTAATCAGCTGTTGAAGTCACTTGAAACGTGGCGATTGAACCAAATTAACACTTGGGGGCCTTCGAAAAGTGAAGTGAATCTTAGGGGTTGAGGTAAATGCAGTAAAGGTCAAAATGGGAGGAAATTAAGACATTGATTGGTCTTAAATTGCTTTTCTGTTGACCTTTACTCAAGGGGAAAGAGTATATAAATAATAAACTCTATTAATCATATTAGTGTGGCTCTAAAAATTAAATTAAATCACTAAATTCCATTTTACTTTATTTATAAAGTAACTAACTTTTATTCTGACCTTTACTGTGTGCCTCAATCTTCCACAAACGCTAAAAGCTCAAGGTAATTATCAACAATTGACAGATTTTTCCACTTAAAAGAAGAAACCTCGAGTTGCCTTACCGCAGGCGTGGCTAATTTTCCACAAAAAAAATTCCCCGAAACAGCCTGCCTTCTCCACTGAATACTGAATTATAAAACTGATTTCCGGGAATCTGATTTGCCGCACATTTAACTTTCAATGTGGGGGGAAAAATCAATAAATCGACCTTGGAGCCACGCAGCAGCAGCAGCAGCAGCTGCCAGTGAATGCTCCAAAATTCGTGCACAGAGGGAGGAAAACTCTATCGCTCAGCACACATAAACAATGATTGACGATAAATCCTGTATGAGCAGTAGTTAACCAAGGCAACCGACTGGGGCCGAAAAAAGGGGTGTCTCCACCCACCACCCACCCACTCATACATAAACCTTGAACTCTGGTGTGCGCTGGCTAAAAGAGCGTTTAGAGCCGTCTGGGATTGTGGGGCAGTAACTGACTGGAGGAGCAATCAGAAACACGTTTACCAATTGCACTGCACTGCACTCTCTTCTTCTGGCCTCATCGGGGTCGATAGGGGAATTTCCAGTGATTGCGATTCGCAGAATATAGTAATCCCCCATACCACCACCCACCATGTCCCCACGTTGGACTGCCAGTGACCTGACCCAGTTTATTAGACGTTTTTTGGGCGTGTATCCTCTTGGCTCGAGAGTTCAGTTCATGGCTGCACTTATCTGTGTGAGTGAGTGTGCATCCTGCGAGAGAGATTGTCCCTCTATATCAAGTGAGAGAGGGAGAGAAATGAGAGCAGAGTCCCGACGAGATGAGCGAGCACAGAACCCAAAATGCAACTCGACACCTGACAAGACGTGACCTGACCTATATAAGCTTCACCTACGCCTGTCCGAGTCTTTTCAAATTAACCTATTTTTGGGGATTTTTTGTACATTCCAAAAGTTTTTAGTATATTAAAATGGTTTAAGACTTCAACTTTGGAACATTTTATAATAAAAGAAGCCAGAAAATGCCTTTAATAAACTTATTTCATAAGGTTTATTATGAGGATTTCATGGAAAGAGTTCCTATATTTTAATACTTAACAAAATATTCTATTAAAGTCTTTAAAAAGTCTTTTAATATTTAAAATCTCTTTAACTTGGCTCTTGTGGTTGAGCACAAATTTAATAATTAATAAGAAAGGGCTCTACTCTCCCATATAAACAGCCATTAACTATTAAATCTTTAAATATTCAAGACCCATTTAGACTTAGTTCAGGCAACTGTGCTAACTTTTAATGAAGGAGAATTAACTTAGGAACCTTTTTAAATGGTTATTTAAGCTTACCCTTCTATTGCCGAAGCTATTCTGGCGTCCCAAATTGGCAGCTCCTGCGGATCCAGATCCTGCTGTCACTGTCTGGAACTCCTCGCTGCAGTTGTTGTTACTATTACTGCTGCTGCTGGTGCTGCTGCAGTTGCTGGTGGTTACTGCAGCAACACAAGTGCCTGCAACAGAGGTGGCGGCGGCAGCGGCGACGTTGGCAACACCAGAGGATGTTGCTGCTGCTGCTGGTGCTGGGACAACAGTTCCAGTTGTTCCTGTTACTGAACCCGATGGAGCAGAGGAAGATGCTGATCCTGTAGCTGCAGCAGATCCGCTTGCAGCAGCGGCTGCAACCGCAACGACTCCTCCTCCTGCTCCTCCTCCTCCTCCAAGTCCCACACCCGCTCCCACTCCGGAGGATGAGTTAGTGTTTGAGGCAACGGCGGCGTTGGCACTGGCAACAACTACAACGGCGGCCGCAGCGGCCGCTGTTGAGGCAGAAGCGGCAGAGGATAAATTGGTTGGAATATTCGTAGCTAGGGCTACTTGAGATTTTGTGGAACTCATAATCACAGTTTATGTCAAGTGTACTGAAAGAAGGAACAAGAAAAATGTAAGATAAAGTTAGTAAGACAGTTTAAAAGCTTTAATATTATTATTTAAATTTAAGTTATCAACCTCAAATTACTGAAAATCAATAAACAGACTTTGTGGCAATAATTCATTATGTGAAACCCTTGGGGAAAATGCACAATTAAATTCATAAATCGGAAAGAAAACACTGCGAAAGTAAGTAAAGTAAACACTGTAAAAGAAATCGATAATTGATTTTAATTCTGAATTGAGTATCCTTTAAATAGATTCCATAGAGGACCCCGGCTGAATAATGTCTTACGTTTTAATCAGGCTTTTTCTAAAATATAATTTTATATGTAAACCATTCCCCTTTTATTTGTTTTATATTTATATAGAACTTCTAAAAAGTATTTAACTATTATTGTGTTCAAAGAAAATAGGAATTGCGTATTATAATGGTATTATGACACTACATTATGATGTTTCCTTCGGGTTTTTTATGTACCGACAACATGGGCACACTTATAATTATTTTAATCAGTTCAGTTAAAATGTTACACATTTATATTGCTTTTTTATAACAATAAAATGCTTAAAATATTAATTTCTGGATACAATATCCCCTATTCTCCAGTCAGTCTATTCGTGGAATTAGCTTATACAAGAATGTAGTGTCATAACACCATAAACAGCTCAAGAAAATTAAATATAATTATCACATTCATTTCTATTAATAAATAATTACCTCAATAAGTGAGTTAGACTATTGCATTTTGTTTACACGGTTTTATGTAGCTCCAAAAATTTGTTAACAAATTTTCGTTCAACTGTTAGATTTGGTTAGTTTTTTTTTGTCTTTTTTCTGGTTTATGCTGTCTGCGGTTCATAAGAATTTCTGCATAGTTTTTTATTTATTTTTTTTTAAGTATATTTGTACGAATATTTTAAAAGTTTTCTTTTTAGTTTTGTTTCAGAAAAAAAATCATATTTGTCGAAAAGTTGCGGCAGTGCAGTTGAGAGAATATATATTTGATATAAAAAAGAGGTTGAACCAAATAACTCTGACGCTGATGTTGCTTTTCACTCGATTTGCTTTGGTTTTTGTGCGACTTACGATTAGTTTACTTTTAGTTTAGTTTGTTTATAAGATGCAAGGCTTAGTACTTTGTAGATAAATAGTTATTGTATTGGATTTTTGTTGGCAAATAACTTTGCGAAGAGAGGAAAAATAAAACACAATTTTTGGTTTTGGTTTCCTGTCGGTTTTCTTGGGGTTTCTTGTTTATGTTCTTTTCTTCTTTGTAATTGAGTTTAAAACGTTTTGGTTTTTATATTTGGGTTTGGTTTGTTTGTTTTTTTATAACGTTGTTTATCACATTTACACCATATCACCGAAAATCAGAAGCTGCCCTCGCTTTTCTTTGGTCTGTACACTTGCTTGATTTTCCCAGTTTTTTTGTTTTTTAAAAATTAATTCATTTATGCACTAAACACTTAAGTGGCTATTTCTATAATTACTTTTTATAATATATATATATGTATGTATATTGTATAGTTAAAAATATTTTAGTTAAAGCTTTCTCTTTCTTGTGGTTTTGTGATTATTTCTCTCGCTTAATGTTATGTTATGTTATGTTCTTCCTCCTTCACAATATTATTTCCTTTTGTTTATTTATTTATATACGGAGATTCTCTGCGGTTCAGTATTTGTTGATGTCTATATAGTTCAGGTTCTGTGAGGATTTCTTTGATTTCCTGTTGTTTCTTGTGGCACACATTGTTTTACTATCTGCAAAGTCGTAGGAAGTTTATTTAGTAGAGCACGATATTTGAGGGCTTTTCCTCGGTTTTTTTTTTTTTCGTTTCCCCGAGAGAAAAACGCGCACGCAAGAGATATATCGAGAGAGAGAAAGAGAGTGTGAGAGAAGCTGAGAGAAAGGGAGCAACTTAATAGGGAAAACACGCACACACACCAATAAAAAATATGACCTTGTTTACGATTTATTTTGATATTCAAAACTGCACGACGAACCGAAGTACCAAAAGGCGAGAAAACCGATTTCATGATGCGAATATTGCCCTCGGCACAATTAAAAGGGTGGATTATATTCGCAGGCTCTCTCTTCAGCTACTCGGTTCCTTGGCTCCTTCAGCTCCTTTAGCTCCTTGATGGACTGGTTCAGGTTCAACACAATTATCTCGTGTCTTTGATTGCGGAGTAGGTAGCTAGCTAATCTTGTTTGTGCGCATTAAAAGGGTTGCTTCTGGAACTCCCGAAAAAATGTTGCACAATCCATAGATGTTTATCTGTCCGAGTTGAATGGACTTTGCATAAATAAATGAGGCAAGTCGGTGCGGCAAGTAAAGGAATCTTTGCGAAAAAGGGGCCAGCAGCATTTTTATAACAATAATTTTTTTAATTACAAATCTCTGGGAAGAAATATGATTAAAAGGGGCAGAGGAAAGTTCCCAAAAAATGGCCTAGATCTATTAGGTTTTGTCAGGTAAAAGGAAGTCACGAAAATAAACCATTTATAAAACCTTTTTTAGAGTAAATAATATTGGGAAAATTTTAAAAATCCGTTTACTGAGCATATTTTTTGGACTTTTCCTTTCCAAATACCTATTTGCCATTATGGTGTTTGCCCTAGATTTTCCCTAGCAATTTCCTTCGCAAATACTTATGGCATTAACCAATAAGAAATCGTATAAGCACGAGAAATGCAAATATCAACAAAGAAAAAGTGAGAATAGATGAATGAAGGTTCCAAGAGCACACCCCTAAAAACACCTGACCAAAAACAAAAAAAAAACCAAAGAAAAATAAAAGAAAATGAAATGAAATGTCATGACAGTCGTCGTCGCACTTGAATCTTATATTCTGGGAAATACCCGCGAAAAAGGCGAAACGAGGAGATTTGGAGAAGAACATAGAGAACATATAGAGAGAAGGACAGAAAGGTAGAGGAGGAGGAGCAGAGGCAGAGAGCAGCACAGAGAAGGCAAGAGGAAGCAGGCAGGTGACAGATGACGTAGCCGCCTTAAAAAGAAACACGCATACGACGTGTGGCACACGACCAAAACGAAGGTGACGACGTCGTAGTCTTTGCCTTCGTTTATCCGCTTTTCTTCTTGGAATGAGAATAAGTATGGAAACGAGGCAAAGGCAAAGTTCGCCGAGAAAAATTTGGGACAAGAGTCGGAAAATTGCATTCTCAGCGTAAAGGCGAAGCACGGAGGACTTCCGTGAAGGGAGGAGAGGGAGCAAGAGCAGCAAGTATCTTAGCTTGCATGTGCCATGGCATTACGACTTGGTTTTGACTTGGCCTTCCCGCTGTTTACAGCTGCTCGCTCACTCACTCACTCCTTTCAGCCCTCTTCTACTGCTGCTGGGGCCACCCGCTCAAAGCGACAAACAAAAAGCTTCGCCGTAAAGGCAAGGAGCGGAGGAAGAGGAGCAGCGAGTACTAGGAAATGTGTTGCGGTTGTCTGCGGAGCGAAAGCTCCAAGGCGCCTGCGTGGGAGAAGATGAGCGAGGAACTAAGCAAAGAGAGAGAAAAAGAGAGTGAGAAAGCCAGAGCCTAGCGGTTTAAGCACTCGGAGAAATTATGATATAATTATTAAGGGGAATATTAAAAAGATATCATTTTAAAAATTGTAATTTTGTAAAATAACATAAATTTTTTTAAAAATGTTATATCCATATAATACAAATTACTAAAACCTAACCTAATTTTTAAGGAATAACTAAAGAGGTAGCCTTTAAGACTATTTTAATTAATAATGTTTAATTATATTGGAATTTTTTAGCTTGTTTTTTTTTTTAATTTAATTGTAAAAATTTTATAAAAATTATAAAATCTTATACAAAATATAAAATCTTATCCAAAATATATCATGTATTTATGCATTTTTCAATTAAACTTCTTAAAAGAAAAATAGAAATTAGGTTTTCTAATAAGGAAATTTTAGGAAATTCCAAATTCATAAAGGAACAGTTTAAGAATTATCTGATTTTAACTGACTAACGCCTTTTTCTCCAAGTGTATTACTAGAAGAGAGCACGCCATGCCTGCAATCCAGAAGCTCGAGCAGGAAGTGCGGCTGCGATGCACTCGCAAAGGCAGGCAGGCAAAGAAGGAAGCGGCCTAAGGACGGGGAAATCCGGGGGAAAAGCAGGAGGAAAAAACCTTTAATGGGCGAAATGGGGCGTGCACACTTTCCCACAATCCAAATAGCCAAATGATTATAATTTGTTGACACACCGACGATAAGTACGTTCCCGCTAACATGCACTTTCCGTCAGCCTCTCTCACACGGACACGGAAAAACTCTACTAATTTGTTCGACGAAACGTCACCGAATTCGACAAAATGCGGTGGGGGGGAAAATAGGGGGGGGAAAAATACGAAATGAAAAACGAAAAACGAACCCGAGCAAAATTGCCGAGCGCCTATATTCGAGTGTATGTGTGTCTGCGTGTGTGTGTGGGGGCAAAACGTGTGAGACTGTGTATGTATAATACACCAAAAATGCCACAAAAAAGCTGAAAAAAAGATAGTCGTCTTCTTCAAAACCAAATGAAAATTCCTCGCGACTCGAAAACATTTTTCGCAACACACTCGCACACACACACACATTGCTGTGCACTTTTTTTTGTATATATATTTTTAAACACTCTGCTGCCCGGCGAAAGAAAGGGGCTTCCTTTTTTTTATAAATGAGGAGCTTTACTTATATCCCCCATTTACTTCTCGATGTCTGCGGTTTTAGCACTGGCACTATTCCGAAACCGATTTCCATTTCGATTTTGGTTTTGGATTTGGTATGGGGAATTCAATGTTGCCTCTGCGCTATTTTGTGTGTAGTTTTTGTGGTTTATTTATTGCTACGCGCGTGCCATTTTCAAGATGATTTGTTTTTTCGGTTTTCCTTCGTATGTTTTATGTTGAGCAAATCCCCCCCTTTCGGAATATGAAAAGCCCAACTCTCTGGATATGCTCTCTCTCCCAGTGGTCGTCGTCGTCGACGCTCACTCACACTCTCCATTCCTTCTCTCTCACTTTTTGTTATTTTTGTATAATTTGTATTCTTTTTTTTTTCGTTCTCTTGTAGAAAAGAAAAACGAATTTTCTCGGGCACTAATTTTCCTTGCCTCCGCTCGTTTGCTTCATTGTGAAAAATGTATTTTTAAGCTGCTGCTGCTCCGATTTTTCTCCTTGATGTTGCTGCTGGTGCTAGTGTTGCTGCTGTTGGTGTTGCTGCTGCTGCTGTGGATATTGCTGCTGCTGCTGCTGCTGCTGGTACGGATGACAATGACAACTTTGGCAACGGCTGCGACAGAAGCGACGACCGCTGGCGGACATTATGGGAACACGGCCGAATGGATACTGGGCCAACTCGCTGGCTGGCGAAAAATACTGTCCCAACCAGCCTGGCACTCTCTCTCTCTGTGAAGTTCTCTCATTTTGATAATCTCCTCCTCGGAAAGGGTGGCAAAAGCAGCAGCCATGGCTCTCCATGTCTCTCTTTCTATGGCGTGCAGAGAGCGCGCTGCGAGTGCGTAAAAGCTTCGCGGAAAACAGGTTAAAGCGTATGCTTGTCCTGCTCCCCTTGCTCCCGCTCTCACTCACTCTCTCTCTCTATGTCACATCTCTCCCCGCTTAATGTGGGCACTATAGTTCACCCGATGTCCCATGGCCCAGAGCTAAAATGCTTATTGGGGTGGCATTTGCTCTCAACTCTTCACTCGGCACAGCTCACTTGCAAAAAATTTGATCCAAAATCAAATTAATAATTAACAAACATTAGTGTAGCAAAGGAAAATATATAGTAATACTTATTTAATCATTTTAGGGTTAAATTCTGAGATTAAATATAAATATTTCCTTGTTCAACTAGTCGTATACGCAATATGGACAACCCTTTTATATCCTTTTAGTTTCTCTTCCTAGAATTGTATTAAATCTTTAAACTACCAAAGAGTCCCCCAAAGTATACTTTCCCCTATTTAACCTAATTTATTTAGCTACCATTATTTTCTCCCAGTGTCCTCATCTACTCCTTCTTGTTGCTGCTGCTCCTGAACGCCGCCTGTCCCTGTGTTGTTTGTGTTGTTGTCATTGTCCTTCCTGGTGCGTATTAGTATGCGTGTCTTGTGTGCTATGCTCCGACTGCAGTTGTTGTAGTCCTTCTTCTGGTTACTGGGCATCTCATCGTCCTTTATACCTATATATCCCCTCTATATATATATGCCTATATCGTTGCTTTGCTTGGTTCTTTGGCTTCACTTCCTAGCAGGCCGCCAAAGGACCTTGGACATGTGGCTATTAGTGCGTGAGAGACGAACAGAGAGAGAGATATAAAGAGAGAGCAAGAACCAAACAGGAATGTTTATGGCACGAAAAAACATTAAAACAAAAAAAAACAAACTTCATAAAAGTCGATGATGTTTTTCATGCTGTCTATACCTGGAAATCGAATTCAATTTTAATTGAATGTAAATACCGTAGAGGGTTTTCCATCAAAGCAATCTAAATCTGGGATTGAAACTCTATTAATCAAATTGTTCATGTGAAAGCCAGAATGGAAATAGTTTTGATAGAGTAAAAGAGAACGAAAGATGAGTCCTTTGGACAGGGCAATATACCACAAAGTTGCATAAGGGAAAAAAGGAAATTTAAGTGGAAATATATCTATATTGTAATTAGTTTAATTATTGCTTTAAAGCACTTTTGATTATCATCCAAATTGTCCCATAAATTGAGACAAGCTTCCCAAAGCACTAGCTTAAAGTGCTTAATTAGCACTATTAGTTCCCACATCTTGTTTTCTTTTTCTTTTATATTAAAAACTTTATCTTCAATATAAAACTTTAGGCCATAAATCATCGTTTATACCCTGGTCGGGCATAAAACTTTTCCCCAATTCAATTATCCTTGCAAATCACTGCTAAATTGACCAAAAAAGTGTCCATCAATTGAAGCTGCCGCCATCTCTTTTTTTATTACTTTCCACTCTTCGACTCTCTCGCTATCTCTTTCCCGCCTGCATATCTGTCAATTTGGAGCCTGAAATTGCATTTGATTCCTAACGGAATATGCCAGTTATTTTATTTTCCTCTCTTTTGCTCCTGATGATGAATGCATTCATCATTTGAGTGGGCAATAAAAAAGCTTTTAGAATTTTGTTGCTTATGGGAAAAAGTATGAAAAAAAAGAGGAGGAGGCGGCCGGGTTGGATGAGAGGAGAAAATGTGGAAATAAGGCTAAAAGGGCAGACATTGTTGCTGAGACAATAATGTTAAGCCAGGAGTAATCACAATTTTTTCACTCACAATTTAGTTTTCTTTTTACCTTTGAAGGGGGATACTAGTGAAAGGGCTTCGTTTATGGTTTACAAATTGTGATTAAGTGAAGATATTTAATATTTTGCAAAGTGATAGTATAATATAAAGTTGATAAATATTAAAATTAGGTAATTTATATTCCAACATGATCTTAGAATGTGGAAATCAAACATATCCAAGGGTATTCATTGCTCTCAAGCCATTAAACTTATTTGTTTATATAACTTAACAAAGAATTTTAAATGGTAAACATAGTATAAATCCTTTTATTGTATCTGGAATAATATTTGTGTTTATTTAACGAAAATATTTGTATTCCCAGCCACCATCTCTACTCGTTTTATTGTGCATTGTTGCGCGTTCAATACCGCAAACTATGAGATAAAGTCAGGTGAAGCGTGTCCTAGATTCCACTACAAACACAGGCAAACAACAAGCAAATCCTTGCAAACACAAAACACACATACACTCGCAGAAGTCTCTGCGTAGCATAGAAATTCCACCCCGAAGTATGCAACATAATTTTAGTGCAAACAACGCAATAACGCAACTTTTCGTCTAGCGGGACCTTGAATTCAATCAAAGTTGCGCTAACAATCCGGCAGATACTCTCTCTCTCTCTTTCGCCTCTCGCTCCCACTCCCTTGCTCCTTCTCGCTCTGGCAAATTGCGAAATAATTTGCATCGATTAGCCAAATGGTTCCCGAGCATCCGCCATACCCCGGCATGTCCTTCTCTCTCCTCCTCACTCTCTCTCTTTCTCTTGCTTACTGCTCTCGGGAGACTTTTTTCATCTAAGCAAAGAAGAAGAGGAAGAAAAAGCATCTGGGGGATGTCAAATGCGTTTCCCCAAATGCGTCGTAATAAATTACACTAAACGACAAAATATGAGCTTCAAGTTTGTAAAGAAATTTGAAATCAATTGAAATGGCGTTTAAAAGTATGCTACAAATTAAAATTCAAGGAAAATGAGTTCAAAACTTCGTTAGAAAATGTTACATCGTAAAAAACATAATATATTAACCAGCATTTTTAACCATCCTTAAAAAAAATCTTTAAAATAATTAAGAATATTATTTTAGCTTTAATGAACTTTAATTAATTAATGTCCTAAGATAAAAAACATAAACAGATCCTTAAAAAAACTTTAAAATAATTAAGAATTAAATATTGGTTGTTCTTTATTAATTAATTTAAGTAAATTAATTTATTTTATTTAATTTGTAAGAACATACTGGCTAGTGTAATTTATAAGAAATGCTGGAATGGTGAAAATGGAACAGGAAATGATGGTACAGAAACATAGAGAGAGAGAGAAAGGTAGAGAGAGACACGAGACTGTTGCTCCTCTCTCTCTCATTCTCTTGCTCCTCTCGGTTAATGTAATTGCACATTCGTGAATGTCGCGCCTTTCGCCTGCAATTACGACATCTTATTTGGGTCAACTCGGAGAGATAGCTCTCCAGAGAAAGAGGCGAGCAAGAGGGGTATATGCCAATAGAAAGAGAGAGGGCGAGAGAGAGAGAGAGAAAGGCAAAGACCGAGCTTAAGCTCGCCGCACGTGTGAGC
Organism: Drosophila baimaii; assembly: GCA_018874675.1. Lineage (NCBI taxonomy): Eukaryota > Metazoa > Arthropoda > Insecta > Diptera > Drosophilidae > Drosophila > Drosophila baimaii. The sequence continues at coordinate 15,200 of JAEIIU010044878.1, read as the reverse complement.
TTAAAAGCGCAACGCATTTCGAGGCCAAGTGCCGAGCGAGGATGCGAGGATTCGAGGACTCGAGGATACTGCCAGCATCCGTCTGTCACTTCCGCAGGCAACTGCAGTAGCATATCCAGTGGAGAAGAGGTTGGCTTTAAGGGGGGAGGCTGCGGAACGCACACTGCCACAGTGTCCAGTGGGTGTGGTCTGTGTTGGCCCAGTTAAGTTCGCCCCAAAGGCAGGATATGCAGCAGATGCATTCACTGAAACTGCACTGATTCCTTCCTAGAAACTCGGTTTGCTAACAGGAATTTAATTGAAAACTCACAGGAAACTATTTGTTCCTAGAAAAGCAGAGGTAATAAGGTATTTTTGGCTAAAATATAATTAAAATACAGTTCCTAGAATTTTATTCACCCTAAAAAACTAAAGGTAAAGAGGTAACTTATGTTTTATAATTTATTTGAAATATATAACAGCTGAAAAAAATGTATGAAAGCCTTGAGTAATGAAGAGTTAAATATATTCCTTGTGTAAATAGGCGCTAGACTTGGAGTTCGATCCATAAGCGGAACTTCGCTGAAGAGACCATTGGTTGTGGTCGAAACAGCTGTCCGAAGATGCCTCGCTTACAAAGATCTATGTGCCTGATCTGACATAAAGTATAGTGGTGTCTATAAACAATTAGACCGAACTAAAGACCTCGAGTCAGCTTAACGCCTAATTTTCTATTACATATATTCCTATTAAATCCTATTTACAAGAAGAGTTAAAAAAAACCATTTAAAAGTAGTTAATAAAATGTAATAATTACTTTTAGATTGCTCTTCAGTTTTGTCAGAGATTTCCCCAGAACAGAAGATAGTCAAGCAAAGCAGAGAAATGAAGAAAACTCCTTGGTGAAAGGCCATTAAAGCCTTTTGTCATGATCCTGCTGGGGCATATTAAGCAAGCAAATCTAATCTAATTAGCCGGCAAATGCCAAAGCAGAGTCAACTCTTGCTGAGAGCTGAGGCACCCCTCATCCTCAGCCTCCTTGGACCACCTGAACGCAGAGAACCCATTGTGGCCACCTCTTTAACACCTACTCCTCCACCTGGCAGTGTCGTCGGTCCCCGCCGCTTCGCTTTTATGGCGCAATTAAAATGCTAAATGCTTTACGACATCGCCCAGGGGGGGTCCTTTAATTAATTTGCCTGTGACAATGACTGGGCCATGCCACGTCTCGTGTCTTGACGACCATGAAAGGTGTTAACAACAAACGTTCGGCAAAAAGAAAGGAGGCAAAGGACATCCAGCACCTCACCTTTCACTTACACCCGCTTGACCCAGACAGCAAAACAGCAAAAGAAACAAGCAGAAGGAAGGACACGCAGGCAGACAAACCCAGAGAAGTCTTCATTTAAGCGTTCCTAACAACCTCATCCTCCTACTCCCTCCTTCGCATGCTAAATCCTAAGCCCCGACACTTCTCTCGTCTGATTATGCCAAGCTTTGATGGATATAGTCACCCTCAACTGGCTTTCTCTGATTGTTTCTGCATCAGGTATCAGGTGGGGCCCTGGTTTTTATACCCTATTTAGGAGATTTCTTGGCTTTTGTTTAGATTCAACAAGCAGGAAATTTATTTAAATGAGGAATCAAATATTATTATTGGAGTGCAGTCAAGGGATTTGAAGTTGAAGCTCACTAAACTGGAGGTTTCTAACTTGTTGAGGGGAGATGGAATCTTTTTCTTAGTTTTTTATGATTATTTTTAAACTTACTCATGAGATTGATCTGAAAGCTAGGTATCTTGTAGTCCAAGGATAAATGTTACGATATAAATGCTTCTTCAACCTTCTTTTAAGCTGACACATGACTTAAACATATAATAACCATGGTAAGCAACCTAATGAAACCCACTAGACAAAGACCCCTAGAACCAGGCTACCAAAATCTCCTCTAAACGAAAGTAATACATCAGCGAAAATCCAAAAATTTAATAGGAATAGGAAAAACAGAAGCTAAAGTTGCCGAGACAGCATCTATCCTGCCCTGCACCCCGCCGCCGCCATCCTCAATCATTCATTTGGCATATGAAAAATTCTTGTTGCATATACAAAGGGGCACCTGGGAACCGACATTTGGGGCCATTTGATTGTTGGCCGCTGTCTGCAGGTATAAAAGCCATATTCCGGGTTCATACCACGTAGCCATATAGCCACCTGCGGGAATTATGAAATATGCAAAAAGCATCTGCACGGGCCTAGAGGCGCCCCCCTTACACCGCCCACCTTCTCAGTTTTTCCCTCTTTTTGCGGGAATAGAATTCGCTTGGCATCGCAACTTTGTCTGCAGAGAATCTAAAGAGGAAACATACAAGGGGGGATGGATGAACGGGTGGTTGAGGAAGAAGTCTACGAAGCCTACGAATCAAAATCAAACACAAAAACAAAACTGGCGTAACCGATGCGATGTCATGTGTCTGCTCTTATCATAGGCAACGATTATTCATGAGATGCAGCGGAACGAACTACAGATGAGCTTCGATAAACCAAAGATGCAATTAAATAAGTAACTAGGTCTCGTTGTATGCCTTTTCCCTTGAAAAAGGGATTATTTTGGAATATTTTCTATGGTTTATAGTCCTTAAAAACAGGCTACTAAACTGTCAAGCGATTTTAAACAATAAATTCGTAAAAATGGTATGTTAATCTTAAAATAAGAAAACTTTCAGACTTTTATACATTTACGTATGATCTAGGGAACTTCTTCCGAATTTATAAACTTTAAACTAAATTACTGCATAGTCTGAGTATAGCTAATTAAAATATATATATAAATACATACTTATATAGTACATAAAATTCTCCTTAAATTTAATTAGTGAAACATTTTATTTCAGACTAATTTTCTTCAGTTTAAGTATGACTAATTTTATGTTCAAAAAATGAAAAATGAAAATGTACACTGTTAATCCAAAAGGAGAAAAATTATATTTCAACCATATTCCCTTTTAAATAAATTTTATTTTATAAATAGCAATAGGATTTCAACAAAAATTCGGCCAACAGGAGTTGGCCTGTCGAATAACACAAAAAAAAAAAAAAAAAAAACGTGCGGCTGCTGCCAGAATGCTTTAGAAAATTTAAACAAAATAACAAAATATAGCAATTGGCATGAACAAAGGCAATAAATTAATTTACACAAATTCCCAACATTCTCGAATGAAAAATGCTTCGGTTTTGCGGCTTTTTGCAAATAAGATTTGCTGCTGCATTCAACCTTTTTTTGTGTTTGTGTAATGACAACGTGAATCGGACGGGCGAAGCGAATCCGAGCGCAACAACAAACGACTAAATACTTGTATTCTTCTCCTTTCTTTTTTTTCTTTTTAACAACTAAAACATTGTGTGACAACGACGACATTTCGATTATAGCATCAGGCCAAGATACATCGTCATCATCATATAAAAGGCCTCATCGAATGCGAATATCTAAATATTCGAATAAAACAATAAACAGAGCCAAAAGGCAGAGAGAGAGAAACACAAAACAGCGACGATTTAGTGGCAGATGCATTTTGCATTCAGTGTAAATAAATACACAGTAAACACCTGAATAATGGAAATATTTAAGGCAAAGCCATGTGGGGAAACTATGAAATATAATTGTGGATTTCCCACAATATCTAAGTCTAAAGTTAAGTAATTCAAATACATTAAGTTCTTTGTTATAAACTTTTAATACAGAGTACAAATTTGCACTTGGAAATGTGCCTTAAAAGTTATAGCTTAAATTTTTTAATAAAAAGGAATTATAGGGACTGATCTCTGATAATACCACAATCGCCACTGTCCCCTAAATATATTCTTGTCGATTGGCTAAAAGTAAAGTCATTCCCGGGTACGATTTTTTGTATTTTTTTTTCTAATTTTTTGGGAGAGGCAACAAACAAACCTGACGACATGGTAGCGACGCCACCGATGTAAGAGAATTGGAGACAAATGAGAGAAACGCCGCAGAGCAAAAGGTAGAGGTAGGAAGGGTGAGGATGGATAGGCCAGCCTGGTCGCATGATTCGCAAAATAGATTTTCAATAAAAACCCACTCGAAAACGCCGACAATGGCGGCGGACGCAGGCCAAAGAGCCATTTCGATTCTATTTTAAACACAAACAAAAGCATTCTCTATAAATCGAGCAAATGCGTAGAAGAAGAAGAAACTTACAGAACTTACTGACAACGAGAATGTGATATTATGTGCCCCAGAAGTTGTGGGTTTTTAATAAACTGGAGATAACATAGCAAGGGTTTTTGATGTTTTCTAAAATTTTAAGTTTTTTCCTACGACCGAAAGATCTCAGATTTGTTTGGTTTTTTAAATTTCGAAAGTAAAATAAGCTTTTATTAACAACATTTTTAAATATGTAGTATTTTTAATAGATAATATTAGATTGTAAACCTTTTGCGTATATGGTAAACCTTATGGTTGTGTGGTAAACCTTTGCTCTGTGCGAATTATGGAATGCTTTGGAAAGCTTTACATCTTTAACAATACTTAATGAGATATTTGAACATTTTTTCGGATTTTTATAAACATTTTCCTAACAATTTTCTGGAAAGAAGCAATTAAGACCCTGGAATCTAAGAGTTAATCTTAAATATAATCCATAATCTCCATTTGTTAATGATTAGATTCTCCCTGTGTCTCAATTAATTTCTTTGAAAATCACTAACTAGAAAATTGTTAGAAAATCATTAGACTGATATTTGACAAGTTTAGACTTAAATTTAGGACAAATCATCGAATCAAAAGCGGCTCTTTTTTTATAGTTAATTTCAAAAGATTAACTCTCATTGTAAATTCAATATAAACCCCCTACTGACCAATTTTTTAGCTACTTTAAGAAGCTTATAATAGTATTACTCGAAGATTTTGTTATGATCTAGTCTATAAAATCGAAATATTGTAAAAATACCCATATTATATCACATGAAATATTTAAACTTAAGTTTAGTTGAACATATTGATATAAAATTCTCAGAAATATAATTTTCCAAGAATTCAAGAAGACTTCAAGTCCTAAAAGCAGGGGATTAAGGAAAATTTTAAATTAGGGATTATATACATATGTATTTTCCCTTATCAAGACTAAATATTTTGAAATTTAAATAAAAATATAGAAAACACCTTTAGTTTTGGACTTCTTTAGCCCCTTTTGCACTTCCTTCGAGAACAAAAGATCGCCAAAAGGTGGAATGGATTCTTTGGAACTGCTCCAATTAGTATTAGCAGGGGCATACAACCCTGTGTAACTCCGTAGTAACTGCAGCCGGCGCTCCAAAATCCAAGGTGCTGCTGCACTCTCACCAGCCAAATCACTTGTTACAATTCCCACTAATTATTTCCGCCGCGGCGTATTGCAAGCACTTTATTTGCAGATTTTCGCACGATTTTCCTGCGAATTTTGCGAATAAACTCACCATTTTCAGTTCTGCTGGCCATGGCGATTGGTTGTTGCTGTTGTTGTTGGATATATTTTTTCCTTTTCTGTTGACTTCCTTCTCCGCTTTCTCGGCTTCCCTTCGTCGCCGCCTTGCCGTTGTTTTTTTTCTTTTGCGGGAGAGAGCGGCGCACGATCTGCGAGGGGGGGTGGCACTGCAGTTGTGGGTGCTCTTCGCGGTGCTTTTCACATTTGTTTAAACCGCCGATACAGAATAATAATAATAATAATAATACAGAAAATGAGGTTTTCAACAGTATGACCCGTACGACAAATCCCACACCACTGCCAGTAGGGGTTTGAGGTAAGTGCGGATATATGTGATTGGTCACACTGTCGCAGCTGGCCGTTGGCAGACTTCTCGCTCAGTCTGGCAGCACTGGTTATGAGGGTTCTTGTATATATTATCCTTGATTTTTAAGAGGAATTATTAGAGGCATTAATTTATAATTTCGCCGCTGAACTGTGTCAATTTAAGTTGCAGCTTATATAAAAATAATATTTGAAAGGCAACCCTAAAAAATCCGTTTGCCTTGTGCCATCTGGCAACGCCGAGACGCGTATGTTAACAGAGTTATGTTATGTTACAACACTGAACTGTTAGCGTAACTAGAGCGCTAACATTTTTCTAATTTAAAAGATTTTTCAAAAATTTTTTAATCTTTCGACTCTACCGCTGAAATTTCTAATGAAAACTGTTAAATAAATACTAATTAAATGTTTCTTTGCATAAAATCAATGTGGTAATTAAAAAGAATACCAAAAAGTATCGAAAATAGAAGGAATCGTATTTAAAGACTAAGAGCAACCCCCGAAACTTTCCTGTTTTCTTGCATATTTATTACACATTCAAATACAATTCGCTTTGATATTTCGAGCAGGTATTTTTTTAAATTAAGGCAAACGTAGAATCGCAAAAAACGAATTTTAAAAGCCGAGTGCATTTTAAACAACTTTCAGTTTCAGTTTCAGTTTTTTTGTTGGTGCGAGTTATTTAAGTTCAACTTGGTGGTAGTACGGCAGTTCGGCAACTTAATTCTTGGAATACGTGTCACAACAATATCAACTTTTGCGATTTGTCACAATAATTTATTTGGAGTTTTCTCGAATTCAACTCGATTTCGACACACTGTTTAGCTTAATGTTATTAGTTCATGATCATGAGTTGCGTATACGCTTTGTTCGGCGTACGGATTCCGTTTTGGTTATGGCCTTTTTCTTTTGTTTATTTATTTACACTAACTCCAGGCGCTTCATCTCCTTGAACAGCTCATGGCCCATTTTGGCTGGACTCCTGGTCACAATAACGCCGGCCTTCTCCAAGGCGGCAATCTTGTCGTTGGCACCTCCCTTTCCGCCCGAAATGATGGCACCGGCATGACCCATGCGACGACCGGGTGGCGCCGACACGCCGGCAATAAACGAGACCACAGGCTTGGCCTTGATGCCCTGTAATTGAGAATATTTATATATTATAATATATATATATTAGGATGATATAACCAATGAAACTTACCGAATTGTATTCGGTCAGGTAGTCGGCAGCCTTCTCCTCGGCCACACCTCCAATCTCACCGATCAGAATAATGCCCTTAGTCTCGGGATCCTTGAGGAACACCTCCAGGCAGTCGATGAAGTCGGTGCCGTTGAACGGATCACCGCCAATGCCCACGCACAGGGTCTGGCCCAGACCCACCTCGGTGGTCTGATGCACAGCCTCGTAGGTCAGGGTGCCCGAACGCGAAACCACACCGATCTTGCCGCGCTTGTGAATGTGACCCGGCATGATGCCGATCTTGCACTGCAACCAGAAAAAGATTAGATAGATAAATAGCTTGTTAAATGTTTATAAATATAAAATGCATATTTGGTTTGCTGATTAAATAATCAGCTTCTTCTTTAGTTTAAAGCTTTATGTAATTTCTTGAAGGAGACACCATTAAATCGATATTGTTATTCATTCCTTCACTCGACCGTGTGCGTCACACATCGGGGAGATAAGCGGCATAAATAGAGGCAATGGAAAGCGAACTTTGCACCGCTTTGGCACAGCGCTTATCTCGGTTGGACTTGGCCGCGGAGAAGATGCACGAATACGAACCTGTTCGGGGGCAATGATACCCGGGCAGTTGGGTCCCACCAATCGCGACTTGCTCTGGCTGATCAGGGCATGCTTCACCTTCACCATGTCATGCTGCGGCACACCCTCAGTGATGCATACAATCAGCGGAATCTCCGCCTCCAGGGCCTCAATAATGGCAGCGGCAGCACCCGGTGGTGGCACATAGATGACGGTGGCATGTGGATCCGTTGCCTTCTTAGCCTCCGCCACGGAGGCAAAGACGGGCAGACCAAGATGCTGGGTGCCACCCTTCTTGGGGGAAATGCCGCCGACCAGCTTGGTGCCATACTCCAGGGCCTGCTGGCTGTGGAACGTGCCCTGCTTGCCGGTGAATCCCTGGCAGATAACCCGCGAGTCGCCGTTCAGCTTCAGGTTGCCGCGCGTCTTGTTGTACTGCGAATTGCATCGCACGCCGGCAACAAAGCCATCTAGAAAATAAAGAAAAACAAAGAATATTATTTATTTATTTACTTGTTAATAGTTTGGATTGAATTTTTAGATATTCGTGTTAAAAATTAATTGGTTCTTGTTGTCACTTATATGTATTTTATTTCTTTGCGGAACTTTGAACTTGTTTCACATTTTTTTTATTAATTGAAAAAATATATTTATTTCTTGTTTTACTTATTATGCATTAGTTGTAAAATATATTTATTTTTCTAGAACAAATGCAACGTTTTCTGGTGCTAATTGTAATTATGTTTGCCTCTCAAGTTGTAAAAACTATATTTGTTCCATAATATTATTACATTTTTAACAATAAATCGGACATTTAAAGGTACCTGATCGGTTGATACGGTTGATATATATGAGCAACCTTCTAAAACTCCAAAGATTTTAATCTCTAAAGGTATCCCCAGCCTTAAGCATCATGCAGATATTTATTTTCATCTTAATTTTGGGTACGTTTCTAAGCATTTAGTTGGAAACTATATATCAGGGTTTTCTATCTCTAGGTCTCTGCAATGGAATGACAGTTCGAAGTAAATGCAATAGACCTATTACCCATAATTATTATCCTTATTGTGGAGTTCTACCCGATTGTTATCAGTTTGCCGGTAACAGAGTTACCTTAGAAATTATTTTCTGTGAGCGCCATGAAAAAGGACTGCCAGGTATTTATTATTATTAATTATTGTAATTCTGCGGTATAGTTTATTAATATTATTTCACAGAATTTGAGGTAGTACTAGTCGGAACATGTCCTGATGACAAGCCCCCATGCCCACGTTAACAACTCGAAGTCATTTGAATGTTAGGGGCTGTCCATATATTACGTAAGCACGTTTTTGGTGATTTTTGACCCCCTCCACCCCCTAAGTAATCAAAAGAAATCATTGAAAGAAATATATTTATTTTTCTAGAACAAATGCAACTTTTTCTGGTGCTAATTGTAATTATTTTTGCCTCGCAAGTTGTAAAAAGTTGTTCCATAATATTATTAAATTTTTCACACTAAATCGGACATTTAAAGGTACTTGATCGGTTGATACGGTTGATATATAAATAACCTTCTAAAACTCCAAAAATGTTAATCTCTAAAGGTATCCCCAAGCCTTAAGCATCATGCAGATATTTATTTTCATCTTAATTTTGAGTAAGTTTATGAGCATTTAGTTTGAAACTATATATCAGGGTTATTATCTCTATAGGTCTCTGTAACCAAATGACAGTTGTAAGAGCATGCATTAGACCTTTTACCCGTGATTATGATCCTTTTTGTGGAGTTCTACCCGATTGTTATCAGTTTGCCGCTAACTCTGTTATCTTAGACTTTATTTTATGTGAGCGCGATAAAAGTGGACTGCCAGGTATTTATTATTATTAATTATTGTATAATTTATTAATATTATTTCACAGATTTTGAGGAAATACTACACGACAGATGTCCTAATGACAAGCCCGTATGCCTACCTCCACCATTAAAAGTCACTTGAACGTTACACGATTTCACAACAAACGTGAATATAATGAAAAAAATATATATATACCTATGATTGTAATCTAAAATAAAAAGTTTAATTACTTAGGACCATAATTTCCTTGAACAAAATATCGATTTGTTCCACAATAATAATAATGTTTTAAACACTAAATTGCACATTTAACGGCACTTAGTGTGTTGATATATATAAAAGTCCAACGACTTTATTCCCAAAAGGTATCCCAAGGCTTGAGCATCATGAAGATATTTATTTTCCTCTTCATTTTAGGTGAGTTTCTAAGCATTTCTTTGGAAACTTTATACAAGTGTTACCATTGATAGGCCTCTGCAGTGGGCAGGAATTTCTAATTTCATGCAATGCCACTGTTTCACCTCTTAAGGAGCCTCATTGTGGAATGCTCCCGGAGTGTTATCTGAATGCAACTAACGCAAATGAGTTAGAAACTTATGAGTGTAGGCGTTGGGAAAGAGGGCTCTCAGGTATTTATTAATATTTAATATATTTTAATAATGGCGAATGGTTTATTAATATTATTAAACAGATTTTGCGATAAAAAGGCCGGGAGTCTGTCCTTACGACAAGCCCCAATGTCCACGTAAGTATTGAATTAAAAAAAAAAAAATCGAATACCTTCGGATATCACACAATTTCCCAAACAAACGTGAAGCAAATCTTTACAAGAATATAATATATAAAAAAACTAAATAAGTGTTATAATTATATATTTATATATATCATCAATAGGTCTCTGCAAAGGAACGGCATCTGGATGCTTTTGCGATAGAGAGGTTATACTCACTTATGACCCTTATTGTGGAATCACACCGAAATGTTATCAGAGTGCACCTAACTTCAATATTTTAGATATTTACTCCTGTATGCGTATCGAAAAAGGACTGCCAGGTATTTATTATTATTATTTATTATTGTAATTATGCGGGCTTGATTTATTATTAATATTATTTCACAGATTTTACGTATAAAAAGCGGGGAGAGTGTCCTGCTGGCAGGCGACCATGCCCAGAAGAGTATTAGTAAATAAATTCGAATTCTTTTTGGATGTCATGATGCAGTTTCACAACAAAGGTGAAGAAAATTGTTACAAGAATATAGAAATATAAAAAGCTACAAAACGAATATTTAAATAAGTTGTGGAGTTTCTGAGCATTTAATATGAAACTATTTATATGTTTTTAACAATAATCTGCAATTGAATAGCAATGGAATTATTTTATTTTTACCTCACTGTAGAATGAACTATAATTTTACCATTAAAAATCCCTAAGATTGAATCGATTTGTTTCACAATAATATATAAGTTTTAAACACCAAATCGGACATTTAACGGTAATTAGTCTGCTAATTTATAGAAAAACCCTTATAAAAAACAAAAACGACTTTAATTTCAAAAAGAATCCCAAGACTTGAGCATCATGAAGATATTTATTTTTGTCTTAATTTTCGGTGAGTTTCTGTGCATTTAGTTGGAAATTATATATATTTCTTAGGGTTATCATCTCTAGGTGTCTGCAATGGAATAACACATGAGCCCAATATAGATCCTAGTGTATATAATACTTATATCACGAAGGGTTGCCGTGTTTTTGCCCCAAATTTTGTGGATCCCCATTGTGGGATTGCTGAAGATTGTTACTACGATGGTGAAAATGAATTAAAAACGCGCAATGAGTCATGCAGGCGCCAAGAACTTAATAAGGATCGTAAGTGCTTTTAATAGGCATTAATATTTGATGTATTGCCTAATAAATACCATTACTTTAAAGCTTTTACAGAAATTCGAAGGGGAACATGTCCCAGTGACAAGCCACCATGCTAAGGAATGGATGCCAGGAATACTTTATCTTTATTTGATAAATAAACGAGAGCAATTTCAATGTTTCCTTTTGCGTACTTTTTATATTTTTATTTATTTTATTTAATTTAAAATGCAGAGTAATCGCAAAGCTTTATTAAATTTTTGTAAGAACATGAAAATGTACGAATAATTGTCATTTCATCTTTATGGATTTATATAACGAAAAACTATATTTGTTTCTCAAATATTCATAATTTATATTATTCAGTTTTTTTTTATTATCGTAGAGAAACTGGTTTCATCTGTTTTCAATTATATTATTAGGGAACTTTAATGAAATAAAATGTCCAGAATATATTAATACAAATAAGAGAGTTTAAATAAAATAAAGTTCTTTCAAAGAGGGCAACCATAAAATTCCCAAGTATGAATTCGTTTGCAGGGCAAAATTTGAAAGCGATCTTCAGTACTGATAAGACCCTTAGCTAGGACAGAAAAAGTGCTATAGTCTAGACTCTAGAGAGTCTACATAGTATAGTCTATTGCTATTGTCTTCTTTGTGTGCTCGCCTCGATTTATGTGGATTAAATCTGGCGATTCGAGGTCTAATAACGCTCAAATATAAAAATGTATCTCAAAGAAAATATATTAAATAAAAGAAATAATTTTTTAAAGCCATGAAAAATTATTTGTAAAATTTGAAATATATTATAACAATGTGTTGTCACGCTCCGCTTTATAATGTCAACCCGATTTTACAGTAAATGTAAAATTTTACGGGTATTATTTTGTTAAGCTCTAGAAGTTGTTTATAACTAAACAATCTCATCTCAAGATTTCCAGTATCATCATGCGCGTTTTCTACACCATTATTATTCTAAGTAAGTTTTTCTTTTCTACATTTAACTACAGATTCTTCCTATGGTATTCTCCCAGTTATTACAATGGCGGAAGTAAGGTGCACTTATAAACGGAAGTGCAACAAACCTCCCTCAAAAATGTATAAACCCTTATGTGGAGTTGATGACGACTGTAACTTTCAAGCCGCTAACAACGTCTTAATGGAAATGGAGCTTTGTAGGCGTAAGGAAGCAGGTTTACCAGGTAGGTGTAAGCCATTTGGAATGATCAAATCCGTTTATGTTAATCAAATACTTTCAGGATTTCAGTATATCAGGAAAGGCGAATGCCCTCCCTTACGGAAAAGATGTTTATTAACCGCTTTCGACACAATAGGACTTATAATAGATTGACCATTGTTAACCTAAGTTAACCAAATACCTTTTAGAATTTTTGGGTATCGGAAAATGCGTTTTGATAAATAAACGAGAGCAATGCAATGTTTCCTTCTGGGTACTTTTTTAATTTTTTAAATTAATTTAATTTAAAATGGGCTTTAGGAGAAAGTGAATGCAGAGTAATCGAAATGCTTTATTATATTCTTGTAAGAACATGAAAATGAATAATTCTAACGAATAATTGTTATATCATCTTTATCGATTTATATAACGAGAAACTATATTTGTTTCCTAAATATTCATAATTTATATTATTTATTTATTTTTTATTCTCGTGGAGAAACTGCTTTCATTTGATTTTACTTATATTGTTATGGAACTTTAACGAAATAAAAAGTCTATAATATGTTAATACAAATAAGAAAGGTGAAATAAAATAAAGTTCTTGCAAAAAGGGCACCATAAAATTACCAAGTATGAATTCGTTTGCAGCGCACAAATTTTAACCGATTTTTAGTATTGATAAGACCCTTAGCTAAGACCGAAACATTTCTATATATACTATAGTACTATAGTGACTATAGTACAGTCTATTGTTATTGTCTGCTTTTTGTGCTCTGGCATTAGTAGTCGTCTAAAATGTACAAATTTATTTAAAACAAAAATATTAAAGAACAATAAATATTTTTTAAAAGCACTGAACAAATATTTTTAAGTTTTCAAAATATTAAAACCAAAACAAAAGGAAAACAAGAAAAATATATAAAATATGATTTTACTGCATGAAGTCTTTGATCAACAATATGTTGTCACGCTCCGCCTTATAATGTCAACCCGATTTTACAGTAAATGTAAAATTTTCCAGGCATTATTTCGTTAACCTCTAGAAGTCTTTTATGACTAAACAATCTCATCTCAAGATTTCCAGTATCATCATGCGCGTTTTCTACACCATTATTATTCTAAGTAAGTTTTTCATTTTTACATTTAACTACGGATTCTTCCTTATTATGGTATTCTTCCAGTTATCACAATAGCGGAAATAAGGTGCAATAATTATTATAATCAGATGTGCAAAAAACCTCTTTCCAAAATGTATAAACCTATATGTGGAGTTGATTCAAAGTGTAACTTTGAAGCCGCTAACAACGTCTTAATGGAATTGGAGCTTTGTAGGCGTAAGGTAGCAAAGGTACCAGGTAGGTGTAAGCCATTTGGCATGATCAAATCCGTTTATGTTAATCAAATACTTTCAGGATTTCAGTATATCAGGCAAGGCGAATGTCCTATCTTACGGACAAGATGTATACCAACCAGTTTGAACTACTCAAGTCGAAGATTCGGAAAAAAATAAAAACCTTCCAAGCAAATTTTATGAAATCTTCAATATCATAATTATTTGAATTAACATCCATTGGTTTTTGATAACCGCAGGAGCCATTGTTTACACTTGGAAAATAAACCACATTCATAACTTAATATACAAAAAAAGAAATAAATAAATAAATCACATTCAAAAAAATAAAATATGTACATATGTATATATATGCAAATTCAACCAGTAAAAATTTTGTTTCCCACATACATAAAGTTCCCAATTATCGACGTTTCACTGTGCTTTGATTGCCGAAAAAGCCGTTGTTTGTACGATGGGTCACATGCGAACCTTGAACGCACCTCCCTCCGTTCCCCCATCCCCCTCCCAACACACTCACGCACCACTACACCACCACTGCACTGCACAGCTAATACACCTCTTCCTCTTCCCCGAAGCCACGTATCTGGCGAAGGCTTGCAAGTTAATCCGGCTCGTTAATGCCAATTGAAGCTGCTTAATCAGACGAACTAGCGGTCCGACAGGTGCCCTCTAATTGTTTGTACTTTTCCCACATTTGTGCAGTAAATCCATCGAAGTTATATAATTTATTATGCTTCCACCCGCCTTGGCGGCGATTATTAGGCAATAGGTATTTTAGATACGCACCTCGCACCTTCAGCAGGGCCCTCATAGAAGCAGCCATCTTATCTGTGTTTGGAGGGTTGTGCGATTGGAAGCAGCTTTCGTTAATTAAACGCGTTTAATTTAATTTCGCGAAATCAGCCGAACAGAAGGTGACGCCGTGCGATCTGGCAACACTGAGCTGCCTACGAATTAGCGATGGGAGTACAACGGCGTTGCCAGCTGGGTTGGCTGTGTCTTAAAGTGTTTTCACTGGCGCTTAAGTTCAGCTGTTGCGAAAAGCTGTTGCGGCGTGTTCACACTAAGAAGCGCTTTTGCAGTCAGCTGTTCTCTGATAAAATGTCAACAAACCCAGAGAGAAGAAGAAGAAAGAAGAAAAAGAAACATACTTGAAATTCTTTTGTCTTCAAATTATAAGCATTTTCCTTTTTTTCATAACCATTCAGAAATCTTTCTTTTTACGCTAATTCGACTTTTAACAGAGCTTTCGTGGCTTAACAGAATTGGGTATGTAGAATCCCACGTTAACATGTCAGCGGGAAGTAGAATCCTGAGTTAACATGAGCGTAAAATTTAACAGTTTAAGCTAGGTACGCAGCAGAGATAAGTGTTTGACAAGCTAAAAACTCCTTATATTTCGATTGCGGC
>JAEIIU010044874.1:0-13572 GCA_018874675.1 Drosophila baimaii | reverse complement strand
GATTGAATAATCTCTGCTTAATTTCGGTCAATTATGCCGTGCCTCAGCCACAGAGTCGCAGCAGTCCAAGTTGCAATTGCAACGAAGCCCAACCGAAAACCGAAACCGAAACTGAAATCAAAACGAAAAACCAAACCCGAACCCGAATCCGAATCCGAAAATCGTTCAAGGCATGTAATTTCAATTGCAAACTGGAAAAATTTTCGGCGGGGGGAATCTCGAGGAGAGCGGGATGCATGAGAGCATTGTCAAAAAAGAAAAAAAATTTATATGTATGTATATCGAAGCCGCCACCACCGCCGCCTCTTATGTCATAGACGGCAAGGTGTTAGGTGCCGCGCCTCACGTAGGCAATCAAAAAAATCCAAATCAAACCGCAATCCGCGCAGCTAACGAGCCGGGATCCCAGGTTATCCGGAGTTAAAGCCACTTGCCGCCCTTTTAATTCAAGCGGTTATATGGCAGAGCCTTTCTCTCTCTGTCTTTGGCTATCTCTATCTTTCTCTCTCTCTCTATATATATATATGTCTCTCTATCTCTCTCTTTCTCTTTGGTACTAGAAAACAGCTCCAATTAACTCTAAGGAGTCTTTGAATCGGAGAAAGTGGGTATACCCCTTTGAAAAAGGGTTTAAGGTCTTGCACAAGGCTAGAGAAACTTTGTAACTTGTATTACATAATATTATAATTACTAACATTAAGAAGCTTATATCCTTGATTTTATAGATCGCTATAATCAATAAATTTCTAAAAATGAATTAAAAAATATATCCCTATTAATAAAAGGATCTTAAATGTGGGTTTTTCTGTTGTTCGTATCTTGAGGAAAATGCTTTTAAAATAAATATGAAAAGTATAATATTTAAATTAAATAATAAAATAATAAATAATAATAATACAATTAAACAATAAAAAAGAAATAATAATAAAATGTGATAATAAAATATTAGATAATAATAATTAATTAGATCAATAAATAAATAAGAACTAGAACGTCAGAAACCATCGAAAAATTCCAAAGTACAATTGTAACAATTTTTTAAACTAAGAACAGTAACCATACTAAAGTCTTTCTTTTGATTTTGCTTAGAATAATTTATAAATTAACACATATGATTAACACATGTGATAATAAAATAGTAAATAATAATAATTAATTACCTCAGTAAATAAATAAGAACTAGAACGTCAGAAACCATCGAAAAATTCCAAAGTACATTGTAAAAATTTTTTAAACTAAAGAATAGTAACCATACTTAAGTCTTTCTTTTAATTTTGTTTAGAATAATTTATAAGTCAACACATATAACTAAAAATGTGTTAAATTATTTTGCTATAGACCTATAAGATTTTATTTATTTTATATCCGTTTTTCTATGAAATAGCCTTTATTTTTCGTATCGAATTTAATGAATTTGAAAATTCCACCTACAAACCAAAGCAAAGGATTAATTGGCAAAGAGAGCCAACAATATATACAATACTTTCTTCTATGAATTGCATTTTTTATTATACAATTTTTTTTTGTATTTTCAATTTAAAATCGCAACATTCCCTTTTTGGCAGCTTATCTACATCAGAGCACCTCCCTTTTTTCCATGCTCTCTTAATATATATATAAATACGGATATATGTATATGGGGATCCCTCTTTCCTGAGCACTAATTGCACTTTAACACCCAACACACACACACCCAACACACACACCACAACAACGCTGAGAGCTGAGAAACGAAGCAAAATGGGAAAGAGACAGCAATGAAATATTTCAACAGCTTACCTAAATCATGTTGTTGCTGTTTACCGACGCTGTGCTGTTTTTTCTGTTTTTTTTTTTTTGTTTTTTCTTAGCTTTTTAGCCTTTTTTTTTGGCTCATGATTACATAAATTATACCCGTTGACAAAACACAGCCAGCCAGCAAAGCCGGGCTATGTCAGCCAATTGCCACAGAGATGCCTGGCAAAAAATCCAAGAGATCTCTCCCGGGGAGACACACACAGATTTTTCTCAGCCTTATTTATGGGTTAATAACTTCATTTGAGCATTTTTTTGTCGCCTTTGGCATGCGCGGAATGCGGCCGCCGGCAATTCGGAGAGAACTTCCCACTTAAATAACTCCTTTGGGGCGGAAGAGATATTTCTATAATACAGCTATATATATTTTATACTATATTTATTAAAGAGAAAAATGTGCTTTCTCATGCCCATTATTAAATGCATATTTGGTTTTTTGTTAAGCGCTTTAATTGTTTTTATATTAAAACATTAAGTCAGTAGGCTAAACTCTGTGGAACATCTCATTATATAAATTATAATTAACTTATTTAGTTTTTAATTTTTTTGTATATTTTGAGAGCGCTTATTGGCATCGATATCCTTCGATGACTTCGATATTTCGCTTAAAGCACTCTAGTTAACCTCTACAACATTATCACCTTCCGATAATTTATATGCCACTCTTTCTAATGGAAAATCTTTAATTAATATTTTAAATAGATTAGAATGGATAGATTTCTTTGGTTTATTGTTCTTATAAACTTATACTCTCTTTAAGTTATAAATTCTTATCGACATTTATCGATAATTTGATGGTTTTATACCCTGGTTGTTTGGTTTCTTCTATTTATCGTTCTTCTACTCCTCTCTAAGTTAGTAATTTTTAATCGATAGCCGTCGACGTTTCGTATACTATCCTGTTTTCTATTTAATTCATTAATCAAGTCTCGATCGCGGATAGATTTCTTTGGTTTATTCTTCTTATGAACTTATATTCTCTCTAAGGTATAAATTCTTATCGACATTTATCGATAATTTGATGGTTATCTACCACAGTTGATTAGTTTCTTGTATTTATCGTTTTAAGAAACTTCTACTCCTCTCTAAGTTGATAACTTTTATCGATAGCATTCGACGTTTCGTATACTGTATCCTGTTTTCTATTTAATTCATTAATCAAGTCTCGATCGCGGTAATCACTCTTCTTAATTTTGGACTCCAAATCGTGATCCGAATTCCTGTGCATAACACATCTTTAATGGCATTTTATCGATTGTATCGATCTATCGCTGTAATCGCTCCAATTAACCTAAATTAACCGGCGCGCACATGCACATGGCGGAGCCCAACCGCCGCCTCTTTCTCCGCCATTTGACCTTCTGGCTGGTGGCTCGGGGTTGTGGGTAACCCCAACCGCTCTCGTCGGCGCCTCGTCGGTTCCGTTATCATCAGGGGCTCAAACACGTTGGAGAGCCATGCCAGCCAACACGCTCGATGTGCCAATAATATGCAACAAACAGCTGCTCCGCTCCGGTCCACTCAGCGCCAGCCAAGCTCGGGGCTTGGGCCAAGCTGCTCGACTAGTTGTTTGTGGCTCTTCGGAATTTCGCGGCAAGCCCGCCGTTCAGTTGACTACGTGCAACGCAGCCGCGCAGACGCAGTCAGCGGTTCACCACCCGCCACAAAATATCAACAAAATATACATATTTTTTTAAACTATTTTTTTTCTTCTGAAACACCCTTTCGAGACAAAGGATCCCGTGAAGCCGTTTGTGTGATCGATTTGTGCCAAAGTGCCAGGCTACGTGGGCCAAGAATCGCAAGTAAGCCAAAGAAGCAAGTGAAGTGACCATCGATAAAAAAAAATATATATATATATAAATATATATAGAAAAAAATCCAGAGAAAAAGAAAGGGGTTAATTGTGCGGGTTAAGGTTTCAGACACCTGTTGTGGCCGGTGTGGTTAAAACAAAACAAAAGAAAAAGGTTAAACAACTTAAAATTAAACCTCACTTATTACCCCGTTGGGTGAAAAGACTGGCAAATGAAATGCACTCGAGTGCAACAACAAAAACCATATAGAGGTTTTTGGTTTATGTTTGCACAATACTTTGGCAATCCACCCACAAAACCAACAACTGAAAAAGATGTAAAAAAGCATATTAAACTATGAGATACATTCAAGATTTGACGGAGCATTGGCCAAAACCAAAACACACAACAAAGGTTACAGAGAAAGAAAAGAGTTTGTTTGGGTTGTAATTAGTTAGAGATTTTTTTACCATTTCATCTAGACTATCTATACAAATTGATCAATTTTAATTAGGAGAATATTAAAAAAGAAGTTTGTGTATTAAAATAAATTAATAAAATAAATAAATAAATTAATAAATAAAATATCTAATTAACTTGGTCAGCTTGGGAATTCTAACTTTTTTGTTTTCTATTTAGAGAATATTTATTCGCTTATTTTGTAGTTGACTTAACTTAAGCCATAGTAAAAAGGTTATTGATGAGGTCCCAGGCAGATCGGAAAGAAGCTAAACACTATCAAATATAATAATATAATAATAAGGCTCTGGAAATTACAGAACTGTGCTTAAAATTATCTGCACATAAGTTATATATAATGTTTGTATACAAAATAAATCACTTTGAGGATGAATATACAATGGCTTCGAAAAAAGCTCAAGCTTGGAGCTTTAAACGTATTTGAAAGGCTTTAAAAGCTATAGAATTATGTTCAATTCTGTTCAATAATTGCATTTACCTTTTTACTCATACGAGTTTTGTCAATGGTATTAACCAAAACTTGGTTTATATATTCTTTTGAATACCCTCTTCTTTGTATAAACATTTCTCGCAGTGCACTGAATATCAGTAGGCAGCCACACTAACGGTTGTTGGGCACTGTCATTGTCTTGATGTTGCTGCTGTAGATGTTACTGTTGCTGTAACATGTGGGGGACACTCTTTTCTTTTCTTTCATTTCTTTCTTATATATTTTTTTTTTTGCAACGCCAAAGACAATAGAAAGATTTGTCTTTGCCGTTGAGCATCAGCATCACAAGCAACAGCAGCAGCCTCACAATAGCAACATCAAACGACGCAGCAACAACAATTGTTTCTTGTTTTTTTTTTCGAGCATTATGCTCGTGCAGACATAAAAAAGAGATTTGCATTTGCATTACGACCAGGCCATAAGGGAAAACATGAACATGAGGCGCAGTAGGAGCCGGTAGTCGGCCC
Source organism: Drosophila baimaii (assembly GCA_018874675.1). Lineage (NCBI taxonomy): Eukaryota > Metazoa > Arthropoda > Insecta > Diptera > Drosophilidae > Drosophila > Drosophila baimaii. The sequence goes on along the minus strand of JAEIIU010044874.1, from coordinate 8,545 downwards.
CGCCCACTTGGCATAACCCGCAGCCTCTTTGATAATAACACTTAATTTGGGCAGACCTTAGGCTTGACAGCTTTGGGGTTTTTCCAATAAAAGATACTTCACCTACCAGCTTAAGCCATAAAACAAAAACATTAAAATTACAAATATTTCTACGCTAAAAAAAAGAAGAACCCTTTGTTTGGATTTTGAATTAGCTTACATATAAATGTTCTTGTAAACATATATATATATATGTATATATGCTTGTAAAATGTTAAAATCAAAACGGGACTATCTTTTCCTTAAAAAAAGCAACAGGCTATAGTTTACAATTATTTTAATCTAGTAATTATTAAACTCTGTACTTAATTGCCTGATTTTGCTTGGTTATTTTGTAACAGTGTGTACCTGAATTCGTACTTGGGAATTTTAATGGCACTCTTTGCAACAGATTTTACTCTTAATATTTGAAGACCACATTCAATTAATATTTAATATTATGAAATATATAAATTAAATTAGATTTCCTAAAAAATAAATAACAAATAAACCAAATTGATATGGTTAAAATAATTTAGTACTATTTTTCTTTCAAAAGACAAGCTTCCTTTTCCCTATTTAATTTATTTATTTTTTTTAAACCATTACAAGAAAGTCGTAGAAAAATCGTTTTTTTTTTTTCTATTTTTTGTGTGTGTTTTTTTCGATTTGTTGTCTTAATGGCCAGTGCATAGTTTAATTAACATTTGGCACGCACCAAGCAGCAGCCGCCACAAGTCAGTTGCAGGCTGCAGCTTGCAACATTTCGCTGCCGGCATTTCCCTAGGTGTTGTTGCAGCTAAATGAAATTTGCCGCTAGGCAATTAAGCGCTTTACCTGGCCATAAGTATTATAATTAATTAATTGCACAATTTTTGAATACTGTTACCACTGCCGCAGTCAGTTTGTGGGCGAATTCGAGTCATTGACACAATGACATGGCTTCACCATCTCCGCCGGGTTGAGCCAAGAGCGAAGAGCGAAGAGCTCTCTGGCACCGCCGCCGCCAGCAGCTGGCGGCCAAGGTGACTGACACCAAATGACACCACCGACTGACACTGAAATTGTGAACCCAACAACGACTTCATCAAACAAATAACCGAATGAGTGACTGAGTGTGAGTGATGTCTGCGTTTGTCTTCACCAAATTAGCGCACAAAATCGCCAAGCAAATCGCTTTAATTGTCTCAATCATCATGATCAAGTGCGTGTGCGTGGGTGCTAACCAAAACGAACAGGAAAAAAATATTAACAAAAAATATTGTCTGAAGAGGGGAAGTTCATTTAGCGCGGTGATCAGTGATCAGTGATCGTGGCCTTCAGCCGGACAGGAAGTCTAATTGGCTTTAGCAAAAGCAAGTACTCACAGCTGTGATCAAGATAATAGGAGATGACACAGGGGCCAGGGAAATTATTGTTTAATAGAAACAACAATTGCAGTCAGTGAAATGCATAAATTTTATATTAAAAAATCATTTTAAAATGTTGACAAATTTTATCTATACAAATTTGTTTTATAATTCATATCTAAAAGGGAATTCTATCTAATTTTTTGCTAGAACCTGTTGAGAATTTTTGTGTCTATGCCTAAAGAGGCTTTTTGATGTGTGGGAATTCTTATACAAAAACTTTAGAACGGAACAAAGCAATGTTCTTTCCAAGGTTTGAATAAAAAACTTGAAAACACAAGAAAGTCCAATGAACACCAGGGGCTCTTCAGCACTGGCAGTACCACAATTTTGTTTAATACAAAAAAGAACCTAAGAACTAAGAACTAAGCTACTTACCAAATTATTATTGTTATGATAAGTTTAACAGAAAGTGTTCTTAAATTCTATGGATCTAAATTAATTGTTGTATTTCTTTTTATTTATTTATTTTCCAAGCCTGAATACTTAATATACAAATTAGTGCATTGTAATATTTTTTTATAGAAAGCAAATACAGCTAATATTTTGTTACAACTGTAACAACAACGCACTTACAGAGATTCCGTTTTTTTTTTATGTTTGGCTCAAGCTTAAAGCGCGCTTTTTTTCACAATTGTAAAATGACGCATGTCGATAGCAAATCGGGGGAGATATCGGGGGATAACTCCAGGCCGGAACGGGTCGGGACGGACGGACCGGGGCCGGGCCAACAGGTTTACCTGGTCCCGGAGCCGCAAAACTAAACTCGTTTGCTGTCTCGCTGCTGACCCAATTTCGTGCAACTTTTTTTTCGACATTTTTACAACGGATTTTGTTGTGGTTTTTCGCACAAAACAAATCATACAAAAAAAAAAAAAAACCCTAAAAGAAAAGCCAAGAAATCGCGCGCGAGAAATTGCCAAAGAAATGGGGGATATATGCCGCCAGTCGCCGTCAGATACTGTATCTGTGTAACTGCAGCATATCTGCATCTCTTTTCGAGTTGGAAAGGTTCGCCTTGATGGCTTCAATAGCCACCTGTTTTGGTGCTGGCTGTGGCCCAGTCTCGTGTCCACTGGCCTTTCACTTGGCCACCGACAAAAAAGAGCGGGTTTTTTATTTTTATTTTCCTTTTTTTGTTTTGTTTTTGGTTTTTTGTGATAAGAAATCGACATTGAAATCGATTATGTCAGAGGGGCGGCAGAGATTTAGGAGAAATTAAACAAAAGATAGGGGAATTTCATATATTAAATAAATTAAAATTTAAGGAATATCTTATGTATAAAACTAATGAAATTATAAATTTATTATGTAAAGGAAAATAAATGATTACAAGTTTTTAAAGAGCTTGAGAACCATATTAATTGTGTACAAAGATCAGGGTAGAAAATATATAAATAATGTTTGTATACCTTGGTTTTCCTAAGGATTTCTGAAGCTTTAAAATTATTAAACAAGGTAATCTGTGTTCTCATAAGATACTTTAGTTTTCTGAAAGTTTAAACCCCAACTTATTAATGATATCGACTTTTATTGGAGCTTAATTTGTATCAATCAAAAAGTGAATGAACCTATTGGGCATGGAAAATGGATTCGCTTCTTTTTAATTTTTTTTAATGCGGCAATATCGTTAATCATTTCTCTGTCTATCACCTGTTACTTTTACTCTCTTGCCTCTCGCACACTCATTAGGTCAGGTGTGTGAATTTTTTCTATTTTTTTTTTTTTTTGTGGCCTTTCACACCCAAATAACCAACAAAACACCACCCGCCATTTCGGTTGAAAAGCCCCTTGAAATGCCGCACAACAAATACTGTTTCAACACCCGCTTGCTGACAATTTAACAACAAAAAAGATGAAAATAAAACTAGAAAAGCCACAAACAAGCATGTGTCAACAGTTGCTGCCAAATATGTCTATCTGTCTGTCTGTGTGTTTTTTTTCGGCTTTTTAGGGGGCCTGAATATGAGTTTGAAGCTCGGCTTAGATACAAAATGCTCGTAATACAATCGAATCGAATCGAAACCCCAAAAATTTCGTAGCACGCCAATTACGAATGAACCCCCGAAAATACAAAAAAAAAAGCAAAAAGCTGTTACGTCAGTAGATATATGTATATAAATAAATATATTGTTGTAATCCAACCGAAAAAACGGCCGACGAATTTGAAAGACAAACAAATGAAAGATGGTTAAATGCATTTACGTGGCTTACATTTTGAAAAAAAAAAAAAGTCGCTAACAAGCCCCCTTTGTGGTGGCCACCAGCTACAGCTACAGCGTCAAGGTCGTCGTGTTAACATATATTTCCCCGCCGAAATTGGATAGGAAACGTAGGTAGCTCGGGGGGCTTTTCATTTCATTTCGTTTTTTTTTCTTTTTTGGATTTTGGATGCAATGCAAACACAACTGTTGCAATGCATTGCCAAAGGCTGTGTTAATTTAAGTTAAGCAAATCAGCTCACAATTTAATATTCATTTTCCACACACAATCGAAAATGTGCGCTGGTGATGCGTTCAGAACGAATTAGATTGGGTAACCACCATAACTATAGTAGTTAGTATACGGTTCGTTGGACATTAGAAGTGGCACGAGTTGCACTCGAAAATTTGGTAACATCGATGGCTAAAAAGGCACAATCTCCGGTGTAACACTTGGTGAGGTAATCTAGCCTAAATTCCAAATTGAAGAGGAATTTCTGACTATCATTTTAAAAGCCTTTTGCAAATGTGGTTGAAGTCTCATTATTTTGTAACCTACCTAGAGCTTCCTTTTCTTTTTATTTTGTTTTATACAAAAACCTAGAACTTCTTCTAATAATTACTTCTTTTCATTTATTTTTAGTTGGCTAACGACAAGCACAAAGAAAGCACTAAGATTTAACCAATTTACAAGGAAAACTAAAGGATTTATGAGAAGAAAGCACCAATGATTTCCAAGCAAGCAAGACTATTAAGATAAATAGTTACTGGATAATCAAAGGAAGCAAGCCAGGAAGAACAGGACATATAACCTGGATAATTAAAGGAAGCTAAGGCCTAAGGCAACTCCCACCCAGAAGGCTTACTCAAACTCTAAAGAACAGTTTCTTGCAGTAAGCATCCAAGGAAAAGAGTTCCAAAACCACTAAGCCACCACATCCTAGCAGGATTATCAAAAAGCGTAAAACCCGGGCTGAGATCAGAGCCCCGCCATGCACAAAAGAAAGAAACGCTAGGTGCTAGATTTGGAGAGAAGAATATATACTCGACAACAACAACAACAACAACAACGCATCACAACAAGCCAGGCTAGACAGGCAACCCCCCCTGGAGCTTCAATCAAGCTGCTTTAGCAAAGAACCCGCACACAACCCAACCTCAAGATGGTGCTAAATCTCCTCTTCATAACCACTGTGATAAAGTCCACCTTTGGCGTGGTGACCACTGGCCTCTGGCTGATACCCTTGATGCTGGCCGCCATCACCTATTATCGCTACGATGCCGTGGATCCCGAATCACGGCCACTGGATCAACTGAATCTCTTTCCCGAATACGATTTCATTGTGGTGGGCAGTGGCTCCGCGGGGGCTGTGGTGGCCAATCGCCTGAGCGAGGTGCGCAAGTGGAAGGTGCTGCTGATAGAGGCGGGGCCGGATGAGAACGAGATCTCGGATGTGCCATCGCTGGCGGCCTATCTGCAGTTGAGCAAATTGGACTGGGGCTACAAGACGGAACCCTCGACGAAGGCCTGCCTGGGCATGCAGAATAATCGCTGTAATTGGCCCCGGGGACGTGTCCTGGGTGGCAGCTCCGTATTGAATTACATGCTCTATGTGCGGGGCAATCGCAACGATTACGATCACTGGGCTTCGCTGGGCAACCCGGGCTGGGATTACGATCATGTCCTGCGCTATTTCAAGAAATCCGAAGACAATCGCAATCCTTATCTGGCCAACAATGCCTATCACAGCCGTGGCGGCTTGCTCACCGTCCAGGAGTCGCCGTGGCACTCGCCTCTGGTCGCTGCCTTCGTGGAGGCCGGCACTCAGATGGGTTACGACAATCGGGACATAAATGGCGCCCAACAGGCGGGCTTCATGATAGCCCAGGGAACGATTCGACGCGGATCCCGATGCTCCACGGCCAAGGCCTTTCTGCGACCCATACGCCAGCGCAAGAACTTCCATCTGTCGATGAACTCGCATGTCACCCGGATCATCGTGGAGCCGGGCACCATGAGAGCCCAGGCCGTGGAGTTTGTGAAGCATGGCAAGGTGTACAGGATAGCGGCCAGGCGGGAGGTGATCCTATCGGCGGGCGCCATCAACACGCCCCAACTAATGATGCTCTCGGGCCTGGGACCCAGGAAACAGCTGGAAAAGCATGGAATACGCGTGCTCCAGGATCTGCCGGTGGGCGAGAACATGCAGGATCACGTGGGCATGGGCGGACTCACCTTTCTGGTGGACAAGCCTGTGGCCATCGTTCAGGATCGCTTCAATCCCACAGCCGTCACCTTTCAGTATGTGCTACGCGAACGCGGACCAATGACCACCCTGGGCGGCGTTGAGGGCCTGGCCTTTGTCCACACACCCTACTCCAATCGCAGTCTCGACTGGCCGGACATCCAGTTCCACATGGCCCCCGCCTCCATCAATTCGGACAACGGGGCGAGGGTGAAGAAGGTGCTGGGCCTGAAGGAGTCCGTGTACCAGGAGGTCTATCATCCCATAGCCAACAAGGACAGTTGGACGATAATGCCGTTGCTTTTGAGGCCCCGTTCCCGGGGATCGGTTAAGCTACGCTCTGCGAATCCCTTCCACTATCCCCTGATCAATGCCAATTACTTTGACGATCCCCTGGATGCCAAGACCCTGGTCGAGGGCGCCAAGATAGCTCTGCGGGTGGCAGAGGCCCAGGTCTTCAAGCAATTCGGCTCGAGGTTGTGGCGCAAGCCGCTGCCCAATTGCAAGCAGCACAAGTTCCTGTCGGACGCCTACCTAGAGTGTCATGTGCGGACCATATCGATGACCATCTATCATCCCTGTGGGACGGCCAAAATGGGTCCCGCCTGGGATCCCGAGGCGGTGGTGGATCCCCGCCTGCGGGTCTACGGCGTCCGGGGTCTGCGGGTGATCGATGCCAGCATTATGCCAACTATTAGCAGCGGAAATACGAATGCTCCGGTCATAATGATAGCGGAAAAAGGTGCCGATCTCATCAAGGAGGACTGGCTAACGAATCCCGAGTACAAGGTAAAGCGTAAGGCAACGGTCCGGGATGCTGAGCCCGCGGCTAGTGGTGTCCAAGGGGTTACACTGTCGCCGCCGTCATCTGGGAACATCACCAACCCGATTACCCTCACAGATATCTTGGACAGCAATAGGGACAGCAGTTGGAATCTCAAAGGTAACACCACCACATCATCAGCATCAGCATCCTCAGCATCATCAGCATCCTCAGCATCTTCAGTCGTTGTCAGCTACGCGGATAGCTAGTGACTCCCGGCCAGGACCAGATGCGACCAGGAGAGCAGTCAGCTCCAGAATATGTGCTCAGGGGTCCATTAGCTTTAAAAACACTCAATGTTTGCCATTGCTAAAGTAACTTGTCGAGACGGAAAACTCACTCTATGGGAGGAGGCATCTGTGGAGGGCTCTAGGAGCTCTAGATAGATAGCGATATCTATCAGATAGATAGATACTCCTCCAACACAGATGTTCTTTCTACCAATTAAAGCGAAAAATACATCCAAAACTGAAAACAGTTAAGAGAACCTTTAAACCCAGCTAAAGTCAGCTCTAGAGAGGTAAAGGAAGCCCTCACTCTCCCTTGGAATCTCATCCTTATAGAGACCACAAAAAAAAATAACAAACCACAAATGAATCCTTGGCAAGACGAAACATAAGAAAACAGTTAACAGAAATCGAGTCATAGATTAAATATCCAACACACACTCCACACTATATATATGCTGTATTCCTAGATATATCCCTAGATTTAGATTATTTTTGTTAATCTAATTTTTTTTTTCTGGTTACATATTACGTATTATTTATGCTAAGATCTAGTTTTAGATAATTTAATTATATATATGTATATTGTTTGACTATTTATAGGCAACCCCCCTCCCCATACACGCATTATTTAAACGACATTCTATTTAATAAATTAAATTTGCATAAATCGAATAAAAAAGCGTTAGCGGAATTTCATTCATTATTATTCGCTTACAGCCCAAAAGCAGGCAACGCCAAATGAGGTAAGCAAAAGGTGGTTTCGGAACGAAATAAGCGGAAAAAGGCGGCGATGAATGAATCCATAATCGCGTGTCTGATACAAATTCGTGGTTATTTTTGGGGGAAATACCCATGGCCTATCCCTGAATTAGACATTGTTGTATGGAAATGTTATAGTAATATTTGCTGGGCAGTTTTATCTGCCTTTTAGTTGAGGGTTTTAACTGGAATATCTTATTATTTAAGGTTATTAAATATGTACTCTATAGGCATTAGGCCTTAAGAGTTCTTAAACATCTTCTTAAATGAATCTCGTTTTAAAGTCTGTAATTTTTAACACTTTGTTTTATATTTAAAGGACTTCTATTTTTCTAATATTTAAAATTGTTTTAACTTGTCATATTCTTATATTTTTAGTACGTTTTTCTTTTGTAATTACATTTTTTTTTTTTAATTTTTTGTTCAATTTTGTTTATGTTATTATTTATATTTTATCAGCATATTGTGGCAAGTCTTATATTAATGAATTTTCGTACTGATAACACTTGAATGTTTATTGAATTTATTTATTAAAATGTAGGGATAACTTGATTTTTGGCAAGTGGTTTATTGAATATTATTATTTGGACAAATCTCAAAGCAAAAAAGCAAAGAAAAAGAAAACTATGCATAAAAAAAATAGTATTAAACAAGTAAGAAAAGCTAACTTCGGGCGGAGCCGAAGTTTATATACCCTTGCAGATAATTTCTTACTTATTATACAAGATTTTGATAAAATATAATATAGCAGTGAGAGTATATACAAGACTATCCTGAAAGTTTCAGCCCGCTCAAAAACTGAGAGACTAGTTCGCGTAGAAACGGACAGACGGACGGACAGACGGACAGACGGACAGAC
>JAEIIU010044869.1:0-11744 GCA_018874675.1 Drosophila baimaii | reverse complement strand
CCCATATCGCTTCCCAGCATTGTCGGCACACAAACCTATCGATGATAAGCACCGGGAAATCCCATTGGGAAGCACTGAACACACAAAACGACAATAATGGAATGAATTTGAACCACACAACGCACATCCACCAGATATATGTATATATATATATATATATGTATGTATATGTATATATATATATAGATAGACAGCGAACGAGAGAAACACCTTTCAATGTCAGATGGCTGCATTATTTGACGGCCATTGAAAAAGTTTGCCACAAATGAAATGGCCCAAAGGAGCTGTCAAATCTGCTGCGTTATAACATTTACAACGAAAGTGCTGGGCGGTGGGGATGGGTGGTGGAGTAGGGTCACAAGGGTTAAGGGTAGCAACAAAGCGTTGAGCAAAAGTTGCACAAAAATTGACAAAACATAAATAAAATATGGCGCAAACAATGAAGAAGATTCTGGCTCGATTCTCTACTCTCTGCTCTTGGTCTCTTATTATTTTTTTTTCTCTCTCCCTTTTTTTTTGGGGGAAAGGACATGTGACACAAACAGATGCCAGGTGAATATAAAAGGGGGCGGCGGCGGCGGCGGCGGCTGGCTGGCTAGGGTGGACCCTGTCACAGTGACGTTAATATCGACTGATAAGTATTGACACAAGTGGTGGAGTGGAAGAGGCGACAAACAAACAAACAAACCGATGAAAGGCGACGGATTTGCACACACACACACACACACACTCGCAGACAAGGAAGCCAACTCAGCAGGAGTTGCCATCGTTATATATCCAATTGCCATTTTACAATGATGACGTAATTGATTTTTAAGCAAATACAAATACACTTTGTCAGACAGACACGTGAAAATAAGAAGAAAAAAAGATGAAGAAGCAACAAAAAAAAGAAAGAAAGAAAAAGGAGAGAGTTGGAATAAGAAAAGATTTCCAAATAAATAAAGCGAAACGTGCAAACATCGATGACGACGAGTGCTTGTTGAAAACCTTAGCCTAGAGAACCCAAAAATAAAATATAATAAAAAAAAACAAAAAAAAACACCAAGCAGGCAAGAGTAAATCAGGTAAAGAGAAAGGAAGAGCGGAGAGGAGAAAGCTGCACACGCACACACACACACACGCTGCCAAGAAACGTGCCACGACTGCAGGTGAGTCGGGGCTTTCTTTCTCTTTCTCTTTTAATTCTTTTTTTCTTTTTTTTTTTTTGTATTCCTTCGATNCAAGAGTGTGTGTGCGTATGTGTGTGCAGCCACTTTTGAGTGCTTGCACAACGGGCACGACTTTTCTTTATTTACACTTGCTCCTTACATCAACACACACACACACACTCGGCACAGTGGCCAGGAGAGAAGCCAAAAAGAAGAGAAATTCGGCACTAAGAAAAAGGCGCCATAAATTTTTATATTTAATAATTTTTTAAATTAAAAATTCCTTTACTTTGTTTTTACATCCCTTTTTCAAGAAGTATGACATCAAACGTATTTTTTTATTACCCCAAAAAAAACATTTTAATTTAAACTTCAGGCTCCACCTCCTTTTTTTATATTTAATATAATAATAAAATATTTATTATTTATAAACTCGTAAGATATATATAATATATCACTTTTCTTATTTCTAAGAATGGTGTATTTTTTTCCCAGTGTCTCGCCCACCCATCGAACATCCTTGAGAGTGCGTCTTTAACCGTGATTGCAGCTTTTTTATACAGTGCCTCCTTTTTCCCCCCACCAACCATAATTTAAACACATTTTTTCCAAGAAAATTCGACAAGAATAAGAAATAAATTATCTGTAACTGGAACTGTTCAGAGGGAAAGAGCTAAAATACGAAGAAAAAAAAAATAAAACACGAAAAACTTTGAACTTGAGCTGGGTCAGTTAGAGCTAATATGCAGCTTAAGTCCTGAGGTAAAAGGCTTAACTTTAACAGGACCTGAGAGGGCCTTTAAAAAAAAAAAAGTGGCCAAGTCAAAGAGAAATTTCTAAAAGAATTAACTATATTTATTTGCAAATGAAGCTACAAGTTAGGAAGTTAATAAACATACTTTTTTTGAAGGCCAAGAAAACAATTGAAAGACCAAGAAAATGAAGCCCTAAGAAATGCATTTCAATTATTGTCAAGAAGCCACAGAAGCCTAAGTTCCCATTAACTAAAAGCTAAAGTGAGGTATGTTTCACTTGAAACAATCACAGATTACAAGTCAAAAATCGACTGATTATTAAATCATTTACAAGTCAAAGAAATTAAGCTGTGTCCATGGGTTTAAGGGTTAATGTATGTAATGTATGGCATGTATTATTCAATGTATTGTCCTGCCATTGCCAAACATGTGTATGTGTATGAGTGTGTGTTGTGTGTGTGTGTGTATGTGGTTGTGTTTAGGTGTAATTGAATATTGAACATTTAAAGCCAAAAAGCTTAAGCCAACAACTTCTGCCTCGAAGCTGTCCGTGCACTGCATGCTCTCTATAAGTATATAAATTTTATTTATTTATTTAATTGCATATGCATTTATATTCCCATCTATATATATATACTTGTGTGTGTGTGTGTGTGTGTGTATGTGTATGTATGTGCAAGTGCCAGTGCAAAAGCTTAGCTTAGTCATTTGCACAAATTTGCAACACCACAGGTCCTCCTCAATCCTTATTCGAAATGAACTTCATTCTTGATTGATTACAGGAGCAGCAGCAGCAGCAACATAACAATTCATAAACAATTAGTCGAGGACAAAAGGTCCTGCTGTCCAGCTGGCTTGAGCATATGGAATGAGATGAATTCGCATCGCACCTTGTGCCTTAATGGCCAGGAGGAGAACTCCTGCTTCTGCTTGATTTCCTAATGCCCAAAATACCCGGGTTTAGGGCCACAAATTGAATGGGGAATGCCACATCGACACCCTGATTTAATTATCTCTCCAAAGACGGCGGCGATAAGACTTAGTCGAAGGCTCTTTAGTTCAATTATAATCGAGATTGAGGCCGATCGAAATGCAAATGCATTTGCAATTCCCCCACTAAATCGGATACAAGGCCGCTTTCAAAGTGGCCAATTGTTTGGAGTTGGCTTTGCAGACAAAATGCCACAAAGATAATCAAATTTTAATTGTTTCGTTTGAAGAAGAGCAAATGTATAACAATTTTAAAAGCCAATCACACAATTTCACAACTTAAAATAAATAAAGCTAATTCCTCGGTCTATTTGGTTTTTAAAATATATTCCGTTCTGTTAGAGTATATAAAAACAAATAAAACTAATTGGTTTACATTCATTTTTTTTATTTCTGCCTTGAAGCCCATAAAAATCTGAATAATTACTATTATTTGTTTGCAGAAAAACCAAAAGCCTTTTTTTTCGTAAGCATCAAATTAATTGAGTTTGACAATTATTGAAGCTATTAAAACAAACACTAATTCCTGTGTTCAATTTTGGGCATTTTCTGGTGAATATTTAACCAAAAAAAAAAAAAAATATATATATTTAAGTTAAGAGCCTACAAAATATTAAATGGAATATGTATATATATATATAAAGTTCTCTGTTTGGCTACAATCATCGATAACGAGGAAACTGATGGTGATGATGATGATGACACACACACACCAAAGCCCACACACACTCTGTTTATGTGCTTGTGTTTATTGCAATTGTTATCGCTGCTGCTGCTGCTTCTTATTCTTCTGCTTGTCCATATACATATATATTTATATATATATATATATGTATATATTCCCCAATTCCCATGTTCTTTGTTTTGTTTCTTTTTATATTTCTCGTTTCTCTCAAGTCTCTCTCAGTTCTGTATTTTCTTGTTTTGTGTAATATATTTTATTGTTGTTTTTATGCTCCAGCACACACACACACACACACATACACACGCACGCACGCACGCACACTGAAGACACTGAAGCGTCACACTCTGTATTTTTCTTTGTATTTATTTATTTATTTTTTCTTCAGCTTACAAATATTTTATACTCTTGATTTGATTTTTATTTGTTTGTTTTTATATATATATTTTATATTCTTTATTTCATTTTTGTTTTTTTTTTTCTTTGGTTTGTTCACATCTAAAAACAACAATAAAAAAAAGGTAACAAAAAAAAAAGGAGAAGAAACCAAGGCTGTTATGGGTTTTCAACTTCTTGTAGCACACTTTTTTGGGCGCGCGTTACGGAAGTCGTCGGCGTTTGCTTGTGTGTTGTGCTTGGCGTGCAGAGCAAGTTCGTTTTTATAATTATTTTTTATTTTTTATATTTACAGTTTTCTTTTTTTTTAAATGCACTTTTATTATTTGATGATTATTCTCTTGTTGGTTGGCTGATTCTACCTCAACTTCTTTGCAGATCTTAGGGTTCTTTGTGTTGAATTTACATTTGCCGCATTTGTTGTTGATTTTGTTTTCCCTTTTTTTTACATTTTGCCTTTATTTTCCTTGTTAAATATATTTTTTGGAATTTTCTTTAAATAGTTTTTTTGCTTTGTTGTATTTTGTTGGGTTTTGTTTTGTGTTTCAATTTATATATATTTAATATATATAAATATAATTTTTTTTTGAATAGAGATTTAACCGTGCTCGACGACCGCTTGACGCCCGTATAGAAAACAGACTGCTGCGATGCCCAGCAGCAGCGAGATTTATCCCAAGAAGATAAGTGCTGCAGACGAGCCTGCCTGCGTTCGTTCAAGCCGAGCGTCCACGACACGAAGCGTGTCCTTACGCACACACACACACACAGAGAGAGAGAGAGAGAATGAGAGAGCGCGATGGCGGGCAACTTTCAATGCTTTCTGTTCCATTTTCTTTTTGCAAACAGTCAGCATCCGGTGTGTGAGTGGTGTGTGTGTGTGTGTGTGTGTGCAGCAGCCGAATGACACACGAATGGCATTCGGTCTCTCTTCCTTTGGCCATTTCACGCATTTTCACTCTTAGCCGCTCTAAACTCTAGTCCTCCACTCTCTTGGGCCGCTTCCCTTTGGGCCATGGTGAAAAGTCAAGAGGAAAAGCTCTCCAGGTGAAATGCGTTTTTAACGAGGGGAAAATCTCAGTGATAAAGTTGGCAAAGCGATCAGGCTTAAAGCCGGCAAGGGGAGCATCTTATTGGGATCCCTTTTGCATAAGTAGATTTGTTTTTAAAAAATATAAAAAAAGGAAAAGGAAAAAAGGAAGGATTTTAAGCCAGAAAATAAACCAAGAAATTTATAGGCAGCTGTTTCTGACCTTGCCAGGATCTGCCTCAGTACCATGTTTGCCACAAATAACTAATTAACAGCTAAAACCCTTTGGAAATTGTAGTGAAACGTTAGTGCAAAGCTCCGAATTATTATTAATATATTTATAATTGAATTAAATATATATTTCGCTTTAATCTAGCATCATGTTTAGGTATTTATATATTAAATTAAACCTGCTTTATGTTCTCCCTATTTTTGTGGCCATATCTTGACATTAAATAACAATTAAAACAATTGTAATCGCCTTGCTTATGGCCTGTTTTCTTTTTTTTTTTTTTGATTCCCCAACGCGCACTTAGAAAGCATTTAAAACAATCAAGTAAACCGAAAGCAAAACAAACCCCTCCTCGTCTAGCCTCCAGCTCTCTCTCTTTTAAAACAAAACTCACTTTCTCTTAACTCTTATTCCTTGCAGTGTGGTGAATATTACCAGGGAGAGAGAGCGAAAGTCTCTCTTTCAAAAGCTTTACTTAAAGCTATAGTATTCTTTTTTTTTTTGTTTGTCCGCATTTAGCATTTCCCACTGATTTTTGGTCCTGAATGGACCAGGACGAAGACTGCAACAGTTACGAGTTTGAACGCAAATCGAGAAAAAAAGAGATTCACTTAATGATGGGCAGAGGAGGCAGGGCAGACTTGGGGATTTAGGGTGGTTTAATGGGTGGAAGGAAGGCTGCTGCTTTCGAGTGGCAGTCATTAAGCACAAATAAGATCCTGCGAGTGTGCAGGACACACCATGAACATGACGACGATGCCCCTGATGATGATGATGATGATGATGATGTTGCCTGGCGGTGGTGGTGGTGCCACAGCTAATTCGAACGAAATTAGGCAAACATTTAATGAAGCAATTAGCAAATTTCGGCCAATGCTGCCTCTGAGTTCAGCGGTTTGCCGCTGTATATCCTGATGGAATATATATATAGATATAAACATACATATCTGTAACCGATATTTACGTATAATATTGCCCAAAAATAAACCCACCATCCTTTTACACATATTCATAGATTTCCCCGGGTGAAGAAACCGCACGGATAACATCAAAGGGGATTTCACTTTTACACATCAATGTGTTCTTTCTTTCTTGCCTGCTTTTTTCTTTCTTTTTCTGGCCAAGGAAAATTGCGTTTACTCACCTGAAAAGAAACAGAGAAAGAGAGAGGGAAATGGGAGAACGTTAGTCGGTTGTTGAGTCAAAAATGTTTTCTTATTTTTCTACATTTATATATATATATATTATATATTTTTTTATTTTTATTTTGCAGACAAGACCTTTGCCCACTTACAATTCAAAAGGTGAAAAGGGGGCGAGTGGGTGGTGCAGGGGGTTTCGCAACTTTTGGACATGAGTAAAGTGCAAAATTCTGTTGCATACTTTTTTGGGCCTCGAGTGTGTTGGGAATTTTTGTGCAGCAAATTGTTTTTCGTTTTGCAAAAAAAAAAAAGTAAGTGAATTTCTTTACTAAAAACATAATCCTCGAGGTTAAAAGCTCAGCTCAACAAAAATGTAAATAGAGCAAGATATTTAAAAGAATAAAGAGATAAAGTCTCGTTTAAATATGACAAAAACGTGAGGTAAGGTGAGGGAGGGAGAGAGTCACACATCCATGAAATCTGAAGCAGATTATGGCCAAACCCAAATGGAAAATGGTAAAGGTAAAAGGTAGTAAGTTAACCCTTTTTTTTTTTGCTAAGATTATTTTTTGGTAAATTTAGCAAAATCCCAAAGATCAAAAATGCTTCAAAGATATACAGGTGAAATATATGTGTTACAGTTTAAATATGTTTGCTATGCTCATATATTTATATATTTATACATAAATACATACTTATACTCATTAATATATATACAATAAATATAAGATTAAATATTATATATTCTATTATGTCCAAGCCCTGATTTTCTGCCCCAAAAATATCTTTTTATAGATTTAATGATGGCAGTAAAACCCTCGTTAAGTTATTACAACTAAAACATATAGAAATAAAGCAAGAAAATAAAAAAAAACAACAACAATTGAAAACTATAGAAGCAACCGTTGGTTGTAAATTGAAGCCAAATCAAAACCGATTGGTTGAGAATTCCATGGATTCTGTTTTCCTTGGCTTTGGCCTCCATTGTGTGTTGGCGCAATTGTGTTTTCTTCTTTTTTTCAGCTTGTTTTTTTTGTTGCTTTTTTTAGCCAACAGAATTGGCCATTTTATGTGGAACTTTTGTTTGGCCAAATGCACAGGGCTCGGGGAAAATACCTGGCAATATATACTATGCCCTCTGTAAAATTATTGCGGGGCGTCGGTGAAATCGCTGCGGAAGTGGACTAAAGTTAGATTGATGATGTCTCAATAAACCCCATTAGGGGATTGCCATCGAGACCATCGACTGCAATATAATATCGCAAATGAATTGCCATCGACGAGGACGTGGACGACGGGGATTGGGTGGTATTTTGATGATTGTGCACCTGCTGCTCCTGCTGCTACCCACGCTGAAGGTGTGTTGTTGGCACAATTCAGTGCTCTAATTGGTAGCAAAGTGGAATAAACTATTGCCCCGGCCAATGCGAAACTTTTCTCGTTCTCTCCGGGGCTCTGGGAGCGCCTCCTTTTGATGTCCTTCCAGGGGTTGGCAAGGAGGGAGGGAGGAAAGGAAGGCGGCGATGATGGCCTTCAAGAAAACGAATCACGAGCCAACTAACTGTAAAAATTCATTATGTTACCGGGGGGCGGTGGCGGATAAAGGAAAAATGCCACACAGTAAGGAAATATATATATTAAATTATTATAAATTAAAGGTTTACCTATGGTTTTTATACTAATATTTAATTTTTTAAAGCTTTTCGAATTTGTAGAAAACAAATTTAATTGAAATATTATTTTTTTTAGCTTGTTTTTTATTATTTAGTAAAGGTAAAAGTAATAACTGACGTTATTACAATAATTTAAATATGAAATCCATAAAATCTATTAGATTTTTTTATCAGCATTTTTTTCTTAAGAAAATATCACAAATAAAATATAAATAAAATCGAATAAATCATCTTACAGTGTAGTAGAGTCTAGGGAAAAATGTTCCATGCCTTTTTGGGCGACAAAAAGTTTCTGTGATTCGAATTGAAATTCCTTTTCGGCAATTGCCGGAGACAACAAAACACAACGCAGAAGCGAAATCCCTTCTTCTGGCCTGAGCAACCTGAGACGAAATACGAGTCCAGTTGAGGGGTATTTGCACCAACCATCCTCATCACCAGCATCATCATCTTTATCAGCATCTTAATCATCATCTCGTGTCTGGGTTCCCAGTCAAGTGTTAAAATCGATTAAATAAAAGTTTATTGCTAAATTTGCTAACTGGCTAAGCTCACTTCACTGCTCCTCCGCCGCCGCCTCATCCTCCTCATCCTCCTCACCGTTCTGAACTGGAAAACTTTGGCTGCTTTTGCTGTTGGCTTTTTTCAGGTTAGTTGCATATATTTTTGTGGCTTAATTCCGCCCGCAGCGAGTTGGAGGGGAAAAAGGGTTCTTCTTTTAGTCGGAGAGGAGGAGAAACTTAAAAAACAATTAGAAACTTTTGCCTCAGCCCCTCGGCTGCCATATACATTCGCAACACTACAACTGAGAAGGGGTATCAATCCACGAGGTTCATAATTCCCAGCCAGCTCAGTGCAGCGCAGCGCAGAGACTGTGATAACTTGAAAGTTGAAAAACAAATTGAAAATGCTCTTCAAGCGCTTTAGTCATGATTTCGGCAATAAAATTGTATATGTAAATACATATTTGGTATTTATTAGCCTTATTCTTGATATATGTATAAATTTGGTATAATTAAGTATTATACTTGTAATAAATATGTATATATTTGGTATTTATTAGTATTATTTTTGTAATATGTATATAAGTGGTATTTATTAGCATTTTTTTGGGGGTTGAGGTACAGAGATAAATAAATTCGATAGTAATAATTTTATTCTATAGTAATAATAATGAAAAAGAAAACTATTTACATACATTATTAATTAATACAAATTTATACTTTATGTATTGGAAAACCTTATTATTCATTTATCACATCTGTTTAGTATTTGTTAAAGCGATAACAGATCATAAATAATACAAGATTCATTTGAAATATTGCTAAACTAAATGAATAAGAATGTTTAAGGGTATTTATAATTATAAGATATATATTTATATTGTTTCCTGCTAAAGAGTTATATATTTATTATATTTATATTTATTTTATTTTAAACGCTGTACGATATATGGATTTTAAACCTATTTCTATTTAAATATTGCTTCCCCTAATTTTCTAGACTTGTGATTATTTCTGGGAAAATCTCAAAATGTTTACCACTTTCACTCTTTTCTCAAAAATCATTTAAAAATATATTAAGAAAACATAAATTCCTTAAAGACAATCATTTACAAATGCTTTGCTTAATTTGTATTAATTTAACCATCTGTTTATCTGTCTCTTTTTCTTCCCTCCCCATTTTTCTCACCACCTGCCACCTGTCTTGCCCTCTTACCCTTCTCCATTTTCCGTTTTCCCCGCCCGTCTCCATCTCGGCGGCACGTGCTTCATTGCCAAGTTTGACCCGCAATAAGAGGAGAGGAGGGTGGAGGAAAAGGGAGTCTACAGGAAGACGAATTTCAAATTAATATTGCACAAGATTATTTTAACAAAAAATGTACGTTTCTGGTCTTGTTCCTGTGTTGGTTTTTTTGTTGTTGTTTTTTTTTCTGCGAGTCGGAAGCTTGAAGCGCACTTGAAATTAATGAAAAGCATTTTCGATTGTAATTATGTATTCGTGACTGGAGGGGCCAAGAGCCATTTCCGCTGCCCCCCGTCGTTTGGCACTTATTTTCCCGAGTTTTCCCTTGAGTTTCCTTGTTGCTTCAGATTTTGGCTCAGCTCATTAGGCATAATCTCCCCCTCTCACTCTCTCTCTCTTTCTCGTGTATCCCTTTCTCGCTCTGTTTCGGCCGCTCATCAACATAATTCGGATGAGTTGAGTTTTTTTTTTGTGGGGGATACATGGGGGTCGTCGGCATTTAATTGACTGTAAATTTGCTGCTCTTCAAAAGCTTCAACTACTCATTAAAATAAAACACAAAGAAAGGGGAGGTGGGGAGGGAATAAGGGATACAGAATTCACTGTTTTTAAATGGGAATATATTCTCAAGTCAAGATTAATTACTTTTAAAATCAAACAATTAATTGAATATGTAATAAATAGACTTTAATTTAATTTAATAACTTTCTTGTTCATTAAAATTAATTAAATTTAGAGTGGCTTATATTTGAAGGTTAAGAAATAAATAAGAACTGCGTTTAGGAAATATATTTTATAACTAAAACTATAAAAATAAATTAAACAAATATATTTTTATATTTAATAAGTAGTAAGCAATTTTTTTCACTTACTTATTAAACAAGTTAAAATAAATATATATTGCCTTTAAGTGAAAAAGCAACAAATATAAATTAAAATAACCCGCTGGGCGGCAGGTAAAAGGAGCAGAAAGCCGTTAGCCAGAGATTACGCATACGCCCCGTATGACTTTGCCATTCGGCTTGTTTTGTTAATTGCAGGACTGGGCGTGTGTGTGTGTGTGTGTGTGGTATCTCTCCTATTTTTTGGGGTAGGAGAAAAAGGAGGTGGGCAAGGGCTTAAAAACTGCACCCACATGAGCTGCTGGGGCCCCCATTATCTGCATTTTTACGGTCCAAATCCATTTCCACAGCACAAACACACACACACACACACACACATTTTAGGGTGGTTGCCTTGGCTTTAGTTTTTTTTTTCTCCCTTTTTTTTAGAAGAGAAATGGCAGGCAGCTGTAATAACATAATGGCCAACAAAATGTCTGGGCCTTAAAAGCAAAGGTAAGCTTAGCTTTCTGTCTCTGTCTCGCTACGTGTGGGCATCCCACTCTATTTTAATACAGAGAAAGAAATATGGAATACTAAAGTGAAAACATAAAAAAAGAATGTATTAAAATTAAATTAATTACTTACAAAGTACTTATAAATATTACCTAATAAATACCATAAGTAATATAATATATTCTTTATATATTATATATATTTCCCTACTGCACACACATGTATGTAAGTGTATGTGTGTGATTTCTAACAAAAGTAAAAGCTAGCAAAGAAAATAAACTACCAAAAGAACAAGACAACGATGTGGAAAGCAAAAGAAAAAAAAAAACAACAGAAAATCGCAAAGGAAAAACAAAGGAACCCGCAGAAGAAAGAGGTACGAGGAGAAAGCGATGGGGTAGGAGAAGGAGAAAGGAGAAAGCGAATGTGAGACAGCGACAGTTGGCCAAACAAAAGTAGCTTGGCAGTGTAGCATAAATAAATAGAGATAATTAGACCATAACGACAACAAACACACGACAAAAGAGCCGAAACAAAACTAAATAAAAATGAAATAAAATAAAATAGAAAAAGAAGAGAGACCTTCATTTGCGTCCTGCTGTCGCCATCC
>JAEIIU010044868.1:239-17316 GCA_018874675.1 Drosophila baimaii | reverse complement strand
ACAAATTATCTGCAAGGGTATATAAACTTCGGTTCCGCCCGAAGTTAGCTTTTCTTACTTGTTTAATTTTCAGTTACATCAATTTCAGATTTTTTTATTGTCTGATTAAATTGAAATGAATTAAATAATACAAGTTATCCTTTTTGTTAACTGCTAGTTTATCTAATCGATAAATATTAACTAAACATTAGATGATAGGGTTGCTTTATAATTGTAAATTGACTTTGAATTTATTTATGAATTAATTGTTGTTATTTTATTATTTTTGTTAAGAATCTAGTCCTTACCTGTCAGTAAAAGTTAACGACAGCTAACTGGTCGTTAGTACAATTCGGACTTTTTATCTTATAAAACGAAAGTCATATTAACAAGTATCTACCTGAATGTTGACGACGTTTTTATTTTTGGCTAAAGATCCATAAATACATTGTCCCATCTTACTCTGTATATTTTATTCTAAGTGTGTGCATTCTGGATCTCCCTGACAAACAATTGTGGAGCACAGTGGGGGCAATCACGTTAAGGCTTATCGCACCCACTCGGAATGTGATGGATCGCAGAGGGGAGTTGGAGGATGGTCAACCTTGATTCGCTTCACCTGGCAATCTTCATTAGCGTCGTTTATCTAATCGCTCCATGCAGCAGGACGGCGAGATAGTGGCGCGGGGTGTACGTAGATAACGTTTAAATTTTGTGGAAAATTGCAAAGAAAAAAACTTGGGAAAGTGGGCAATCCCCGCCCGCGGGGGAGTATAAAAAAAGTGCAGCAGCTTGCTGGCCAGAGTCTTGGGTGTAGGATAAGGAATGCGGAAATGCAGTTGTGGGCCACAAGTGTTGCCCATTCCAGTTCACCCGGTGAACTAGTTAATATGATCTTAGATAACAGCAGCTGGTCACCAAAATGGGGTAGTTTTATGGCCAGAAATATTATTATTATTAGCGGCTAATAGAGAAATTATGATTAGAATGGAGTGTTTGATTATTTTGCTTATTAAATAAATATTTGAAGGGCAATCTTAATTGTTTTTAGATTAAAATTGATTGTTGGGTTAAAAGCTGTTTAAAAATATTGGAATTCGATTAAATACCTACTTTATTTTCTTAAATTTGCTTGAATTATTTTGTATTGTTTTTTTTTCTAGAAAAACTAAAAGAAACTAGTTCCTTTTTTGAAGTCAGTCGCTCAACGCTGCCACTAAGCGTTGTTCCTGTTTCCTGCTGCGCTTTTGCACTCGCGAATCCCTCGCTGGGGGAATGTGTGTCACATGGGGAGTATCCTCACGAACCCCTTTTTTGTGTGTGCAGTCGCCACCACTGACTACCGCCTTCCCTCGCCGCTACTGTCATGTTCATTGTTGTAGACAATGTCACACACATTGGACAGGGAGGACAGGGTAAGCGGACAGGAGAGCAAGTGTTTAGCTTTGTATTGTGGCCAACTTCCACTCTGTGATCCCCTTTTGGCCAAATTTCCTTTCCTTTTTTCTTTTTTTTTTTTTTTTTTTGCTGCAGTGCGTGGCTGCATTTGCTGGCCTTGAGCCAAAAGCCAGGGGCGCGCACCAAACGGGGCTCGACTGTGCCCCTTCCCGGTGCTGCATGCAGTCCTGCGACGGCTAGTCTAATGCAGATTTATTGTGGATGCCACCGCTGCGGGAATAAAAATTCCATGCGGATTGAGTTATGCGTCCGTTAGCTCCATTGCGCAGTGTCCCAGGGAAACTACTCTGCTGCTGCCGCTGCCGTCGAGTATCACATGTCGTGTGCCGCCCGGCCTCTCCTCGGGTAGCCTTTGTGCGAATTCCCACTGATGTCATCGCCTGCATAAATACACGTTGAAATCGTTGAAAGCCTGAAATGGAATCGGCTATATGTGTGTGCTTTGAAAGGATAGCAAAATGGATAGCGTAGGATAGCGGTCACGCCCCGTTTTCCGCTGCCGCTGCCGGCACTTTCACTGCATTTCCTCAGTCCTCGTTTGCACCTATCCGGCCGCAAGACGTCCCGTTCCGTTCCGTTCCGACCCGCCTGCTTTCCGATTACGTGACTCCACGTACTTGAATCCGGCTCCATTTTTGTGTCAGTCTTCGAACTAGATTTTAGTGCCGGGTATTTCTGGAATTGTAAAAGGGTGTAACGTATTCCTCAAGAGTTATAACAGAAATGTACTTCATTTCTTTTAGATTTCTAGAAGAGATATCTTGAAGAAATGTATAGAAAATGATTTAGTGGAGATCTCCGGAGGGACTTCTAAAAATATTTTATTGAAGAGACATTGGAGATTATTTTAAGGAAGAGTCTTCGAAGAGTATCTTAGGGAGAAGACTTCTAAAAGACTTATTGGAGAGACTTACTAAAAGGATTTCAATATGAGTTTTCTACAAGAAATATGTCTGAAGTAGAGATTTTATTAGAAATCCTTAGGAGATAGATTATAAATAAAACAAAATATTTATAACCAAATACTCGTATCCTTTACCTCCAATCCCCGTTTTTCCCTCATATTTTCTGCTGAAGATTACCCATCATTCTCGATTATTAAAAACCCCAGGGTATTTTTGTATGCGAAAAAAGAGTCCAACTTTTCGGTTTTTTATATTTTACAACTGCGGTGACTTGGAACTTCCACTTTTTGGTTTGCATTTTATAATTGCTTGAGAAGTTTCTGCTGCTTTGCCTTGGCTATTCTTTGGGGGCCTTCTGTTCAGTGTTCAGTTTTCATTTCTGGCTGCAGACACAAAAAAAAAAGATAGTTTCCCAGCCAGTTTACGGGTCAAAACAAAGTTTTCATAGTCGCTCCCGCTTTCTTGGCCCGAGACGGAGGAGAGGTCAGTAGTCGCCCAGTTGCGGGATAACACGATTGCAATAAATTATGAAGTTCATTCGCAGGATAAATGAGGGAAACGTGCAATTAAAGTTGGGCCACATATGAGGCTGAAGTGCCAGCCAGACAACTGATTGTTAATTGGATTGGAGGGCCACATAGAAGTTATGGCCCAAACGGAAGGAAGTGAAGGGAAGTGAAGTGAAGTGAACTGAAGTGGAGTGAGTGTTCTGGAGAGAAAGGAGTTTTAATTTAGAGTTTAATATAGCTTGGACAAGCTGGAAAGGATGATGGATAGTGCTCATGAAAGTGTAATTGCTGATTCGTTTTTAAATTAAAAAGTTTGGATAAATACAGCTGGCAGAAATTCGGTCTAGAAGCCAAAAAGAAGGCATAAATAGGAGTTTACAAGCATTAAAAGCTGTCAAAATAGTCTTCATCAATTTAAACTAATTTTAAAGAGATTTACTTAGATATTTTAACTATAAATCACTTGTACTTAAATTCCAATGACTGCCTGGGAATTTCTAAGCCAGAATCTAGACTATTTCAAGTAAGATTCTTAGCCTTTCTTTGAGGAAGCCAGGATATGTTCAACTCTTGCCCCAACTTATGGATAAATTTCCTTTTCCAACAAACGAAACTTTCTCCTCGCCCTAATTGCATCTTGAAGTAGAAGTAGCTTTCCTGGTCGTTGTCGTCTACCTAAGGCCAACATCCGGCAAGCAAACGGACAGGACAGCAAAAGGATGCGGGTTTAGGCCAGGCAGGATATGCCAACATAACACACACACACACACACACACACACACACATGAGGAGGAACTTCTATTCATACAGTTTTGTATACATTACATTACCAGGCCCCATTTAGTTGGAATTGAACTAGAAAACGAGATGTTTACAATGTCTTGCTCGCTTTTTCCCTACTTATAAAAAAAAGGGGTAGATAGAATAACATCTGCCCAACAGAACTCGCTGAGAGCCTGATATATATTGTGGGTATGTATGTATATATCATTGGCATTTATTTATTAACATAAAAACCCAGTGAACCATGGCCCCATATGTGCATCCCAAAGCCTCGCCCTCTGTGCCACACATCTCTTCTCTTGCCTTCTCTCATTTCATTTTGCAACAGATCTGTTTTTTATTTTACTTTCGCTTTGAAAAACGCGGCTTAAACAGCTAAACAATAAGGGGGATATATATTTGTGTGCATATATCTTGGCTTGATTACTTAGGCCGCCCACAAAATAGAAAACAAAAGTGACAACGGCAACAAAAACCTTTTCAATTACCAAAAAAATAGTTGGGTCACCAGTCAGTCAGTCATTCAGTCTGCCAGACTGACAAGGGAGAGAGTGAGAAAGAGATGTCATTTATTCACTATTTTAATGCTAAATACAAGTTTTGTGGGTCGTCGCCGCCGCTGCCGCTTGTGTTTAGCTACCGAAATGAGCCAGAGGGAGTGGTGTCAACAATTACCCATTATTTTGCATATGGATTTTTAAAAGCTTTAAGCACGCGATGGGTTTTAAACATAACACAGCTCACTCTCGGGTCTGGCCTGGCCTTTCCCCGACTGCGGTTGTATTTTCGAACTTTTGTGCTCACTTTTTGATTGACTGCAGCGGATTATGGCCACCAATGATGATCATTGAGGATGACGATGACGATGTAAGTATGTATGGCAGATGGGCCAATGCCAAAAATACATAATAACATGGCACGTAGTGAGAGAGAGAGATAATCGCATCGGTCGGACAATCATTTAATTTCAATTTTAACGCTTTTGCAAATTATGTGTGAAATGATTTCTCTTTCAGTTATGCCATTTTTCAGTCTGCAAATTGAGGAAATTATTATTTAACGGGGTTTTGGTGCGGACTTAAAAAAGAGGAAACCCCATAAATTTGTTTAAAGTATATTATTTTATTTAATATATTTAAAAGCAAGGTAGAAGTTGTATCTGTGAAATACTCAGAAAATTTACGAAAATAACCATTTAATAATTGCCTTCATTTAATTTGTGCCTTAATTTACATTTTAAACAATTTTGAACATACATAATTCACCCTATGTAATCATTGGTTCCTTGGCAAAATGTAATGTAGTAAACAATATATAGATTGCTACAAAAACTTTTAAATTATTATACGCTTCTTAAGACAAATACAAATTTATAAAAAATGTAAATATAAAATTGTTAAAGTTTTTTGTGTATACTTTTATTGACAGAGAAGCTCCTAGGACCACATCCCCACCCCATAGTCAAGACAATCTTGTGTCAATTTCATCTTATCGTTCATAGTCCACATATAAAGTTGTAGGAGTTGCCTCTCCCTTTTTTTTTATTATTTATATTTTTATATTTTACATTGATCCATTGGCCAACAACTCGGAGAGACAGTAACAGTAACAACAAAAGACTGTCATGGTAACTCAACACCAATCGCCGGCGTTCGGCTTGTTCCACATGCAGAGAAAAAAATCAAAAACAAAAGAAATCGGAGTATAAAAACAACAACAGTAAAAAAACCAGAAAAATATGTTGACATCCAATGAATGTCCAAACCGTTTTCCCCTCCAGTTGATGTGTGTGTGTTGTGGGCTGGGTTTTGGGTGGCATTCCGCTCGGACATGGGACATCGGGATGTTGTGGATGGATGTAGTCCAGTTTTGATGGCCAGGAATCCAGAGCAGCTTCATCCTTCCTTCCTTCCTTCCTATCAACAGCAATTTGTGTGTGAAATCATTAACAGGTTGGAATGTATGGGTTATAGGAAGGAAATAGTTTTGGTGACTGTTAAATACCCTTTGTTAGGGCAAGTATTCAGGAACTTTATTAGTTTTTTTATTCTTAATTATTTAATTACTGAATAACAACATAAAATGTTAGAAAATAATAATTGTAATTCAATTTGTAATATAATTTAAAATAGAGAACCAATAAGTCCAAGAAAATTATGCATTAAACCCAAGCAGCTGATCGTAGCATCTTTTAATTTAAACGTTTATCAACTTATACAATATTGGCTAGTGGAAATGGGTCAATTAATATATATATTTAAAATTTAATATGAGACATCTTTGGGGCTTAAAGCCAAGCATAAATATGGCCAACAACGGAACTGTTACTATATGTAGCTCTTCCCTTTCGCTGCCATTGTAGCTGTTGTTGTTGTGTATTGTTTACAAATAAATTAAAATTCTTTGATAATACAAAAAAGAAGGAAAGCACAAAAAAAGCAACAACAACAACAACAACAACAATTGCATCATACACATGCATTGTTGTTGCTGACATGCATGTTGCTGCTGCTGATCTATTGGGAACGTGCTGAGACATCCGCTGGTGGTGGCGGTGGCCTAGCTGCTGCTCGCCAATGTCGCCTCCGGGCGCTTAAGCATTGTTATGTCATCATTACCAGCTACCAGCTACCAGCAACAGTAGCAGCAGCAGCAGCAGCAGCAGCAGCAGTAGCTATGTGTGCCACAGCAACAACAGCAATTTGACCGACCGACTGCAACGGCAATGCAGAAAATGGACGATGCTTTCTGCGGTTCGGGCTTTGTGCTTATTTTTGCCCCCATCCGAAAGCCTTCATACCACACCCCCCTCTTCACTGCCATATATCTATGGCACACACACACTGTACATGCAACGCATATTGAACGATAAAGCAAAGTAAAGCGAAGCTTACACAGGCCACAACAACAATACACGGTTGCTGCTCTTTTGTATACTCTTTTACTCTTCTTTTTTTTTAGAGATACTTTTGTTTTAACCATAAAGGAATTTTCCATACAGAAATTCCTCAAAACGCATTATTTCGTTTTAAGCCATTTAATAGGTTCTTAATTATATAATACAACCGCTTATATAGGTTCTTAGTTATATGATACAAGCCTTTATATAGGTTCCTAATTTTGAATACATAAGAGTGTTCTCAGGAAGTTCTTATATTAAATATTTCCTATGTTCTTGGAATCAAAGTATTAGAAAATAAAGAGCAAATTACCTATTACTAATGGAAGTTTATATCGATAATATCGATTTATTTTTGGGCATGCAAAACTTCAGGCTGTGATTTCAGAGACGATTCCTTTATTGAGATAAAAAATCAGAAATTATAGATAAGAAATTGTGAATTATATCAGAAATATCAATATTACAAAAAAATTAAAAAACGCGTTCATAAATATTTAAATATTTATATACTGTGTCAAAATTGGCAAATTTGTTTGTGATATTCTGGTAAACAAACAGTCCAAATTATCGATATCAAATGGGAGCTCATATCGAAAATATCGATGTTTTTTTTACGAAATATGAAGTCGAGAACATAATAATATTAAAATACGACTTCAGTGTCTAAATACTAGTAATAATTATATATTGTTTATATAAGAATTTTTAAGATTAGAATTATTTACACTAAAAACACTCGCTAACTGCTAGGGTATCCCCGAATTCGTGGCTTTTCCGTTTGGCTTAGATTAAGTCTTGCTGCTGCAATAGACCTACATGCATCGGTGCGTCCGTCTCAGTGATTCAGTTGCTGCTGCTGCTTTGGTCATTAAACGGCCTTGTGCCACTATCAACTATCCACTGTATACTATTCGATATAGTATATAGTGCATGCCATCCAATGGTCACCTCTGCTGTGCGTGTGTGACAGTCGGCATTGTTGTCGCTGCGCTGGCATTCCGTAGTGATTGCAGCTTATTTTCAGTGCGAGAAGTGGGAGGGAACTAACTAATAACCACCCCAGTCGCATTCCCATTCCCATTCCCATTTCGACTTTTCAACGGGCACCAGCTGTTGGCGATTAGAGAACCTCGCTAAAAAGCCCATAAATATTCTATAAAGCCAATAGACTTGCATGCAATTACGTTTACAATATGGTTATTGGGTGGTTACATCGGCCAAAAGGGTGCTCACACGCCATGGACACGGGTTATCAACCTCTCGGCGCTAACTCATCGAGCTTGGTTATTGGTTATCAGTTGTTGTTTGTTGGCCAATCGATCGATCCATCGATTAGACCCCGCCGATAGGTTAAAGCACTCTCTCCCAGGGCCACAAAACAAAAAGAGTCGTCCGTCCATTTGGTTCGCCGGATTTATGGATATGGAACTGCAACTGGCCCTCCCTGGCCTGGGCCAGCCTGCTGCTGCGTATGTTTGTTCATTATGATTACTTTCGCAAGCGGGCCATGTTATTCCTTTCAGCTGCCAATAATTAAATTGATGTATTAGTCCAACGGGGCTGCAGTCGGGGCGCAGAGTTTCACAGAGAAGAGATGCCATTCATTCATGCGTTTTATTCCATTTTAATTATGCGAGCAAATTGTTGGCTTTAAAATAATGCAATAATTTGGTCAAATATCTATAATTTCTATGATAAATAGCGTACCTTTTGATGGTTATCTTAACTTTTAATTCCCGTATTTAAGCCGAGTTTTCCCCCTTGCAAACTCAAACCTCAAAGTTCCCCCCAAGTCTTTTGATAGATGGCATTCTCTGCCACAGACAAATCTCTGGCAGTTGATGGCCGTTATTCGCCAAAGGCCACAAAAGGAAATTCAAATTCAAATCCAAATCAAGCCACAAAAATATCCGCAGCTCTCGGGCCGGGCTTGTGTTTTAATTGATAAAAGCTCTGAGAGCGAGGTCAGAGGTTTTCACACGAAGCCAACATGAAATCGGAGATGGATATGCTCTGTGCGGAGTTTTCCCCTCGAGCTCTCAGCTCTCTGCATCTCATCCCATGCCATGCCACCCGCCTGAGCGGAATTTCCGTGAATCCAACTCTTGGCCAGCTGGCGTGGAGAATTTTTCAACAGCTCCAGCAGCTGCAGCTCGAGCTCCGATTGCCACTGGCAATGGTGGTGGTGGAGTATGATGATGAACTTTATCTGCGGCTTGCCGCCAACTCACTGACTGACTGACTGACTGCACTCACTAACGTTATTTTGGTTAACTCCTCTAACGCTGATCTGTAACCCTTGCCTTCTTTTCTCTCTTTTTTATCTTGCAGACACATACCGAAGGCCAAGGCAACGGCCATTGCCGATACGCCCGAACTGAAGCGCATCGCGGAGAACACGAAAATCCAATCGAACGTTAAATACCATGCGGACTTTGAGAAGGCCAAAGGCAAATTTACACAGGTCAGTGGAAAAAACCGTGGAGAGTTTACTTTCACAGAGAGATAAAATAGTACCTTAACTTTGTAATATATTCTCTTTTAATGACGGAAATCTTATAAGTAGCTGGATACCAATTTTTATTTACTATTTAAGTGTCAATACCTGTACCACAAAAATGTGTTGTGATGGAAAATACCAGGACTAGATTCGAGTTCAGTCATTTTTATAAGTAAATACGAATACTAATAAATAAGTACTAATAATTGCGTAATCAATCTTTTGTTGATTTTTTCCCACTCCATCCTAAGATAATAAAGAGTAAACTTTAAAGGAACTACCTCCCTTATTATTACATAATCATCAAACAAAATATACAAAAAATGTATTCCATATATATATATAAATGATTAAGTAATCATTGTCCTAGACTCTAATTCCCACCCTAGGTGATAATCTAATATATGACTAGTTTCAAGTTCCTTCTACCGATAAAAGGTTCAAATCTTAACTAACCATATTGATTTTCTCTCTGTGTGAAAGGCACTCCCTCTCCCATTCAGAATATGGGTTACTAATTGCATTATGCATTCCCTTCCCCTGATTCGACAGGTGGCCGATGACCCGGAAACGCTGCGGATCAAGCAAAACACGAAGCACATATCGAATGTGGCATATCACGGCGATCTGGAGAAGAAGGCGGCCATGGAGAAGCAGCGAGGATCCGCCGAGGTGTCCGACAGCAGCAGTGAGTATGCCCCAGCCCCTGTCCCAGTCCCAGTCCCAGTCCCTGTCCCTCCCTATGAAACCCTTTTGTAATTACTATATGTATCTGTGTCCATTCTCCCATCCATTCACTGTGTGGTAGCCACCAGAGCTTCATTGTTTGTGACCGCTCGTTCGCTTAATAATGGTTAGTTGGTTGGGTTTACTGTTTGAATTAATTTATTCGAATTTCATTGACTTTTAATGTGTTCATAATTGTCTATTGACGTCATTCATACATGCATACGAATAAATAACAAAACTAGTTGACAGTGGACACTAGTATTTGGCAGAAAGCATTACTTAAAGCTTGTATTTGCAGACTAAACATTTTACGGCTGATTTCTAACTAAATTATTTCATTTATTACTTTTTTCGGTACAGAAATTAAATGATTGAACAAGAGTTTAGTAACAAAAACTATCTGTCAAGCAAACTACTTAATAAAAGCTCTTGTTTAAATAGACAAAATATTTAAAACTTGCCTTACACTTATAATAACAAATTAAATACCAGTTTTTACTTAATATATAATATATTCCGACAATCTGTAATCACTGTATATCACACACACACACACACTCCCTTTCTCTCTATGTATAAGGCATGTCTGTGTTTGCATTTCTGCACTATTTATCTACAATAAACATGTATCTATATCCATCATATCCGTCACATCTGTCACATATTGTCATTAATATTGATTATAATGCCGTTCTTTTTTATGGTTTCGTTTTCTTTTTATATATATTTATATTTTTGTCGCGGACACTTTGTTTATCACATTTGTGTGTTGGCATAATTTACCCCACTCTCCACATCATCAATTGCAACCTACAAAAAACAACAAACAATAAACGCAAATGCAACATAATTTTGTGTGCTTAACCGTTAACCCAACGACACACACATCCCCACTACACACAAACACACAACACGCATATACACACTAACAACAAAAACTGTGGAAAATGTTGTGCCTAACTCAATGTAACTAAAAATCGAACTAAATCGAAAAATATCGAAAAACAATCGAACAAAAAATCGATAGATGAATCGGAATACTTCTCTGAGCAATTGGCAGCTGAACAATTATCGCAATATGCACCCACAGCCTCACCCATACCGCCAGCAGTGCCAACACTACACCAGCAACATCAGCAGCAGCAGCTGCAACACCAGCAGCAGCAGCAGCAGCAGCAATATCAGCAGCAACTGCAGCAGCAGCACCACCACCAACAACAACAGCAGCAGCAGCAACACCAACACTATCTGCAACAGCAGCAACAGACCCTGCCACCGCCACCCATACAACACCAGCAATACAACACAGCGGCCATAACGCCCACATACCAACAGCTACAACAGCAACACCAACAGCAGCAACAGCGAGCACAGCAGCAGCAGCAGCAACTGCACGATCCCTATGCCCATTACCAGCAGCCGCAGGCACTGCGCCAGCAGCAGCAGCTACAGCAGCAGCAGTTGCTGCAACAGCAAGCCATTAAACAAGCCTCACATCTGTATCCCACAGCAACACCCCAGCAGCAGCAGCAGCAGCAGCCGCCGCAACAGCAGCAGGCGCTCAATAGCTACAATGAGATGCGCTCAGCCATACTCCAGAATTCGCATCATCCCAGCGGCAACTCGGTGGATCAGTATGATCATCAGCCCCAGCAGCAACAGCCGCAGCAGCAGCAGCAGCACAACAGCAACCCCGCGATGGTGGCTGCTCCACAACAGCAGCACAGCCTGCTCAACAACAATCCAAGCAACGGCGGCATCGGCGGCGGAGTTAGCAGCAATCACAGCTTGAACAATAATAATGGCCATGGCCAGCAACAACAGCAGCAGCAGCCACAACAGCAACCGTCGGCCAACAACAGCCAACACATGCTGCCGCCACAAATGAGACGCTCGGCGGCCAGCGTGACCGGGGGAACAGGAGCAGCCGGGCCCGGAGTTCAGCAGCTGTACGCCTCTCCCAATTATACCTCGGTTTCGCCCTCGGAGAACGCCATAAATGCCAAGCAGCAGCAGCAGCAGCACGCCAGCAATGGCCACGTGCCAATGGGGGCCAGCGGCGGTAATATCGGGAAGATAGCCGACTACGATCCGCTGACGGATGGGCCCAGAGTGGTGCCCCACTCCGGCAGATCCAGCACCACTTTGGTCTACAGCTCGGCAGGTGGTAAGTTCATGTAGGCCAGGCCAGGCTAGCTTAGCTCGCTCGATGTACAGCCATTGCCCACACAACAGCAGTCATCTTGTCCTTGTCCTTAGCTAGAATCTAGTTGAGTTATGCTTAGACCCGCATATTAACCATGTGTATCTCAATCCAAACAGGCAACAGTGTGTACCCCAAGAGGATTGGCTCCATTTCGGACATTGATCCAGCCAATGGCATCTACGGCTCGATGAGCGGCGCCGAGCAGGCTCTGCAGCAGCAGAAGCAGCAGCAGTACTACCAGCAGGTGCAGATGATGCAGCAGCAGGAGCATCCCCCGCAGCAGCAGCAGCAGCAGCAGCAGTTGCGCCAGCAGGCATCCTACGCCTCCCTGCAGGACAAACAGTCGCGCCAGAGCGGTGCCTTGGTGAGCAGAGAGTAGCCACTTCTCAGGAGTTTATATTAATTATTTAACTATCGTTTCCAGCGCGTTTACCGGGCCATCTACGACTACGAGGCGCAGGACGTCGACGAAGTCAGCTTCTGCGAGGGCGACGTCATCTTCGAGGTGGAGTCCATCGACTCCGGCTGGATGACCGGCCGGGTGGAGCGAACCGGCAAGACCGGCATGCTGCCCGCCAACTATGTGGAGCAGGCGGTTATATAATAGGGAATGTTCTACTACTGCTGCTGTCGCCAGCCAGCAGTGGTGATTCTCGTCTGCCTGCTCTACATCCTGCTCGTGCTCGTCTTCTTTGTCAACGTCTTTCTCGCGGATCGCAACATGCACGCGAATCTGATGATGAGGAACGGCGGACACGGACACGGCATCCATGGTGGCGGGGGGCTCGGTGGACCAGTTCCGCCCGCCGGCATGCATCCCTCGGGCCACCACAATCCGTACGACATGCATGGCTACAATCACTACAGCAACTATCATCCGCAAGTGGACACCAAGCAGCAGCATCAGCAGCACCAGCAGCAGCAGGAGATGAA
Organism: Drosophila baimaii; assembly: GCA_018874675.1. Classification (NCBI taxonomy): domain Eukaryota; kingdom Metazoa; phylum Arthropoda; class Insecta; order Diptera; family Drosophilidae; genus Drosophila; species Drosophila baimaii. The sequence continues at coordinate 4,412 of JAEIIU010044868.1, read as the reverse complement.
CAGGAAGACGACGCCCAACCAGCAGCAGCCCGAGCAGGATATTTACTACTACTTCAATCACGTATTCAGGCGGCGACGGCGACGGTCGCTCACTCCCACTCCCACTCCCACTTCCAGCACCCGACCCAAAACCTAAATATATAGTGCATTAATTTATACTTACATTCACATACATATATATAAATACTATATATATATAATATATATATATATATAGCCAAGCAGCGGATTGTGTAAAAAAAAAAAGAAGAGATGGGAAATGCATTTGTAAAATTAATAGTAATCGATCGAACCAAGAAAAACCAACAATCCGATAAACCTAACTAAATAAACAGAAAGCCACAGCGGAGTCGAATGTGTGTTTCAGCCACGAATCGGCCGATATATGTATGTTCCATATATCCGCAGCGATTCCCATGAGCAGCGACCAAGCAGCGCCTAAACCAGAGCCAAGTTTGCATTTATCTACAGCCCTTAAACGAATCAAATTTATACAGGATATTTATTGAACGATATACAAGAGACAAGTTTAGTAATCAGCAGCTAATCGTACGCTATAGCTAACCAATCATATACACATATACACAAATATCTAAGGGAAGGCCTTCCCTTGTAGCTAAAGGAATGCAATGCTTCAGCATAATAATAACAATGTTCTAATTTAATTAGAAGTTCTCAAAAGTAAACACTTACTTAGATTTCGCCCGTTTCCCGTTTTTGTTCTAGGCTTTTTAAAAGCTTACGCGGACCTGATTCCGTGTCAATATCCCTACAATTTTGTCAATTTATATATATATGTAGCAGCAAAGAGGAGCGGCAGGCAATGGAAAAATATATATTGTTCTTGTTTTCTTAGGGGGGAAACTCATGTTTTAATATATATACATATATATTTTTGTTAAGAAGAATAATATTGTTTGTTTCTAGTGTTAAATGAGGAGGAGCATAAGGGAGAAAATATTGTTTCGTTTCACAAAATAAATCCTTGAAAGTGCCTTTAATTTGCTAAAACGACATGTTTTTTAGATGAAAACCAATTTACCTAGGCTTATCAATAAATAATGCATCAATAACACATATACAATACTGTAGCTTATTTCATACAATTAACAATGCGAAAAGAATGCGCTGAACGAATTTCAAATGCAAAATAACGAAACAATTTACACACACACAGCAACTAAAATAATTAATAATGTGATGATGGAAGCGGAGGAATGTTTTCTATGGCGCAAGTCAAGCTATATAATGTATTATTAACTTACACACACATTTAATTAATAACTATGTAGGCATAATGCAATTTGAAATGCTTTGAGAGGAACAACATACATGAATTAAAATCTAATCCTATCCTGAAACTGAAACTGAAGCAGCGCCAAAGGCTTCCTGTTTTGTGAACGTGTTACAAATAAAAACAAAATAAAACATTTATGAAAAACCTAAGGCGGATTTTCTATTTTATTTAGTTATGCGATGTTCAAATGGTATCCATGCCTTCTTGGGGCTTGCCCAGTTATGGAAATAACTTTAAAAATTAATTAAAATACAAATCATGCTGCCCCACATCCATCTCAGTTTCTCGGTGCGGGCTCATCTTCGGTTTGGGGGTCAGTGGTGCTGGCGGTGGTGCCCTTGCCCTCGCGAATCCCGAGTATGGTGTCCAGGATAATGGTCTTGGAGTTGTTAATGGTCTCCTCAAAGAACTTGGCATCGGCGTTCTTCTCTTCGGTGATATAATCAAGCTTCTCCGTCAGCATGGTGATCTTCTCCTGGGCCAATTCCAATCTAAATTAATAAATAAGAAAAAAACATTAATTGATGTGAAGAGTGCACTAAGAGATTCTCAAGCCTGGATTGTGGGAAATCGTACATGTTACCTTGTGGCTTCGACATGCTTCTTGGGCATGTTTTTTGACATGAACACGGCCCACTTTGTGGCCTGGATACAGTAATATGAGTATACTCACTGATTCTTTAGATCCTCCAGTTTTGGCTCAACCTGACCGCCCGAATTCACAGTGTTGATCGACTGATTGTCGAAACTGAAGGAGCCAATCGATCCGCAAAGAGAAGTGCGACTCAGCGAGGTGGCATAGTCGGCCATTCGCTGGGTGCGCTTCTTCTTGTCGGACTGCACATCAAGCTCCTTCTCCAGCTCCCGGATCCTGGCCTCCAATCGACTGATGCGGGTCTTATGCTTCGCTACCTGCTCCTGTGAGGCCTCAATCTTGGTGCGCTCCGTCTCCAAGCGTTCGTTCAGACTCTTGTTAAGCAGCATTAGCTGGTTCTTCTCCACCTCCAAGGCATCTAGGATCCCCACATATTCCTCCTGCAAGGAATTAACAGAACATTTATTATTATTTAAGATCAGAAATGGACTTGCCTTTCGGAACTCGCGGCAGGAGAAGAGGAATCCTCCGGAGACGGCACGCAGATCCATTTCCAGCTTCTTGGCCATCTCCTGCAGACCCAGGACCTCCGTTTCCTTCTGCTTGATTACCGTCTGCAGCTCCAGGTGCATGCCACTCAGCTCCTCCATTTGACGCCGTGCGGTGTCCCGCTCCTCGGACACCCGGATCAGCTCGGCACGCGTCTCGTCCATCCGGCTCTCGTACTGCTGGCGCTGCTTGCTGAGCTTGTCGTTCATGGTGTTGATGTTGATGCCATTGTAGTCTGTCTGCTCCTCCAGTTCGCTGGAGCGTGTCTTGTACCTAACCAGATCCTCGTTGAGGGTCTTATTGCGCACCTTCAGGGCCAAGGTCTTGCTGCGCTGCTCCTCCACTTGGATCTGCAGATTGAGAATCTCCTTCTCCAAGGCCTCGACTTTGGCGCGATGCAAGATCTCGCTCTTTCGCACGCCGGGCGTGAAGCGATCAAAGGGTGCAGTGGTCCCACCATCTCCGCCACCCAAGCTGGCATGACAGGACCGCGGACTGCTATTCACCTTGTCCAGGTCGGCGCCCATGGGCACTGGAGCATAGTCCACCATGACGCGATCCACAGAACGATCCTCGTAGGAGTCAAGGCGGGCCCTAAGCTCCTGCACCTTCTGGCTGAGCGTGATGATCTGCTGGGCACGACCACGCCAGTTGGCCTGATTGAGATTGTTGGCCAGAATGTTGATGTTGCACGCATCCCCGCCGATCTCGTGTTGCAGGCACTTTTGGGCCAACTTCAGTTGGGTCTGCAACTCCGTGTTCTTGTTCCTCGTCTCAAACAGCTTCTGCTGCATGCTGTTGATCTTGACTTGCAGCTCGTTGGTCGAGGTGCCCTTCTTGAGGAGATCCTGATTCGCCTGCATTATCTCCTTGTGGGCGCTCATATCCCGCTCCAGCTTCTCGATCTGAGCTTCCTTCTTGCCCAGCCTATTCTTTGCCTGCTCCAGTTCGGTGCGCATCTGACGGTTCTTCTTGCTCAGCTCCAGGATCTTGGTGCTGGCTATCGAGGAGTTGCAGCGCAGCTCATCAATGGGCACCGAGTTCAGGACATCATTAAGAGAATCTACGGACTTTTTGAGGTCGAAGATCTCCTGATTTTTGTCTTGGATAGTCTGGGCAAGTGAGTTTTTCTCCTGTTCGCACTCGCTCAGCTTCTTGCGCAGCTTCTTGGCCTCCGGCTTCGGTGGCTTCGGCTTGCCCGCCGTGGTGGCCACCACCACATGAGCGGCAATAGAGGTGGCAGCGGCGCCAAGATTGGTCTCATGATTGTGACGGCGACGAGCGGAACGCGGCACCTTGGCAAGGACCTTGCGCTCCTGCTCCATCTCCTCCGGCTTGGTGGCCACATACTCATCCGGCAGTATGTCCATCGCGATGGATTTAAATTGGTATTTAAATAAAAAAAATATATACACAATCGATTCGAAACAATTTCGTTGGCTGAGCGGAAATATTTAAACGTGTCTCTGTTTTTTTGTTAAGAAAAATTAAAATTTTGGCTGTCGACAGTCGTTTCCAGGGCTCTGTTTAAACTCAAAAACAGTTAAGACGCACGTTTAGGCCTACTTAGATGTAAGATAAAACAAATGTATTTTGTCACTCAAGCTAGAATCCAACTCTGTGAAACAGCTGTTACTCAAGAGCGAGAGAGTAAACACCGAAAGCGGGAATAAAATATATAAAGCATACTTTTGGGGGCACATTTGCTGTGACGATGCGGTGACGTCATTGA